>CM016565.1:10473483-10704902 GCA_003412495.2 Echium plantagineum
TTTAGATTTCGACCTCATAATGGCCACATAGTTCAGATCATTGCAACTTGTGAGATAAATGCAACTATTTGATGTCATGTGATGGTGGATACATATAAAAGTTTGTGCAAATTGGTTCATGCATTTTCTCTCAATAACATTTGTGTTGGAAATGATTTAGTGGAAACTAGGGATAATGTATTTTATTGTCATTTGGGTACAATAATTATAAATTAGGAGAATCAGGGAAAATGAGAGAAAATATAATTAAAAATATAATTCTCTCCATTCTCCTGCGATTTGGAGGGGAAAAATTTGAGGGGAATCAGTGGTAATGGGAGTGGATTAGTGGTAACTAATTCTCCTATCTAGAAACCAATTTTAGTTCTCAAACATAAAAATAATTAAATTCCCCTCGATTCCCCCTAATTCACCACAATTCAAACGCACCATTAAGGTAGTTTCAATAAGGGAGAGGAGAGGAAGGTAGAAAGATGATCTAAGATTCAAAATATTATCAGTTGTTTCAAATATTTATCAAAATTATAAAAATGTCTAAAAAATAAGTTATAACCGTTAACAATTAACGGAACCGTTATTTAGCCATTCCCACATATGTTATACACTTACATAAACCATTTACACATCGGTGCCATTTAAAGAGACCAAAGTGCAATAGTGATTCCCTTATTGGAACCATTTCGATAATTTACCTCTCATACTGGATGAGTTTTACGAAGCATTCAAAATGTTATGCCAAAAGTCAATCTATTGAAAAGATTGAGGGTCAAATTTAATCAATTGAAAGGTTGGGCTAAACCATTATATATGCAAGTTCTTTTGATTTTGCTCAATGAGAATTAACATCACTCATTAACCTAACTGAAAACTAATCAATAGCATAGAGGCAAACCGTTAACTAACCTTAACTATAATACAGAATAAAAGGCATTGAACAACAGAATATGTTGCAAAGCCTAACAGACAACTACTTCCTCTTTCTTCCTTTACCCTTATTGGTTGGAACATCCTTTGAAGTGCCAGCATGTGCTTTTGGGAGCTCTTCATCACTTTCTTCATCAAAGCTTATTGTTTTATCTGAAGATTGGTCTTCCCCTTCCTCTTCCTCGTCCTCTGCCATTTTATTGTCAGTGCCCTGGTGCAACAGCTTGTCACGCAGCTCTCGCAGTTTTGCTTTCTTTGAGTTTAAGACTGGAACAAACTGAGAACGGAACTTAATATAGTAAGTAGAGTTGTTTGAACTGAAGTAACACAAGCCCGCTGATATGATCTATACCTAGAGTCAAGAAGCGCGACTCTAGCTACCTTTGGAGGGTCTATTAGATCAGGTTCATTCTGATACTTCACGACATTACAGGAAATACCACGTGCAAAAGGTGCAAATACAATTTTCTGAATTCGTAGAATTGAACTACAAAAAAGATAAATGGTCAATTTGGATCATTATTATGAAGAATACCTTTGCAAATATTTCAGATTCAAATTCTTCCTTTTCTTTGCTGAGCTTCTCACTTTGGGCAAAACATTTCTCAGCCTCCACTTTAAGCCTGTCAAACGATTGGGTCTTATTAACAACTTCCTCCTGTCCAGGTGGAGCATTACTTCAGTTCAAATGACAACATATAAACACGTGAATAAAAGAGAAGAAACCATTGATATCTAAGAACTCCATTACACACAGCCAAAAGTACAAACCCATTACTACAGTTTAGAAGCCACACAAAGCAGGAAAGCATAACGAAACCTATAATAAATCATGATCTTGTCCAACGAACAATGTGGTATACAAATTTCATGACTACACCTCCAATGCGCATGATATATCCAACATCTCAAATAGCAAATCTCAATGACGGAGTACTATACTTTAGGGTCTTACTACTTTTGGCTCAAAATCAAAATGACAAATCAGTGTTAAAGAGTAAAATAATTTCTTAGCATCCATCTATGTGATATGCATAGAGAGTGGGAAAAGAGGAAATGTTTTGCATTAGAGTAGTGCGCAATTGCACATTAAAAGTTTGAAATTATAACAATTAAGAATTGAATTAACAAAATTTCATCTTGGGGAAACGGCAATGAACTTTGAAGGGGCAAAATAAAATGAAAATAATCAACAAACTCCCGGTGAAAAATACTTCAATGGCGAGGAAGGTAGACATTAGGGAACCCAAACTCAGGGAGAAAAATACTTCAATGGCAAGGAAGGTAGACATTAGGGAACCCTCGTACCATCCCTTTACAAATAGATTGGAATTTGGAGATATATGTGGGGACTAAAAAGACAGAGCCTTGATTGTCAAGTCGGGACATCTCACCCTCCCACATAAGCAACCTTTCCCTCTCTCTTAAATTCCTGTAAGCATAAGGTCAAATGTATTCCAGATCTGAAAAAAGAAAATGGAGATAGGACCAAATATGACAAAAAGGAGCTGGGTGCAAGGGAAGCTTGTGGTTTAGTTATTTATACTTATTTAACTAATTGAAAACATAGGCACATAGTTCGAGCCTTGGGGATGGATTCATATCTTTGAAAGAGTTACTCACGAGATGATCCTGGCTATCAGAATTAAGTAGTAACTTCCAAGACATTTCTACAGTTTTCTACTTCTTAACACAATGAAGCAACCTTTCAAACAGTAAACCATGCTCAGTCTGACATAGTACATCCTAGTATAAATCCTTAGTTTGAAGAAGATATCACAGCCAAGAACAGAGAAATCAGAGTTTCCATATTACATTTGCATCACATATATTCTGTTCTAGCAATAGGTAACAAAGAGATAAAAATAGGAGAGGAGCACCATACGCTTAATCTTATGTTTGCATCCAAGAGAAAATCTAAGATGTCTGCTGTAGTTTTTTTGCTGTTAGGTGATGGCTGACACTTCCATCGCCACTCCAGCTTGGTTCCTTCCTTCTCAAAAGTCCATGATAACTGAAGTTTAAATATAAAAACAGAATCTTAAGAGACTAATTAGATCGAGTTAATCGAATAGCCTAGTGGAAAAGGCTCTTGCTAGTGACCAAAAAGGTCCTAGGTTCGAAACTCACCTCATCGCTAATTTACAAACAAAAAAAAGACAAATTAGATATGTTCGTTTGCGTTGATTGCACATCATATAACTCATGTGAATGGAGTAGGAAAGATGGACAAACAAGAGTAACGATTAACAAATTTAAAGACAATATGTTCAACCTACAATGCCATACATGAAATGCAAGAAAAAGGATGGTGAAAAAGTTACATCATAATTATTTGCATATAGCAAACTTAGTATAGCTGCTCAAACGATAGTGTCATATTCTACCAATATATTGTAAACATGCTTCCAGCCAGATTCCAAGAGCAAAGGCCACCGAAACAAAGTTTAGTTCACTTTCAACTCCTCAAGCACGATGTTAGTATGCTATCTTTAATCCAAATCAAGTAAAATTCAACCTTATCCCCCTGGTGAGAATATTTTCACTACATCAAAATTTGCATTTGTTTTCTTCTAGTATTGCAATCCAATTCAAAAGAAAAATCATATGGACTTTTCACATAGTTCAAATCTTTAGTATTAATTCATTTCAAGGAAGAAAATAAAACTAAATTGACTGCACTAGTAATCATCTAGTATCTCTTGTTCTTCCTAAAATATTTAACAAACACAGAAAAACAAAAATTATTCAGAACACTATGGACTTCATTTGCCAGACATTTTTACTTTTATTGAACTAAAAACGAAATTATGCGTCTGCGGCAGTGAATACTCCTAAATTGTGAAGTACTCTTGTTGCAAAACCCAATGCAGCTCTGTTATTATTGGTACCAACTACCAACTTGTGCCGAAATAATCATATAGTACGAAAACCCAATGAAGCTTTGTAATTATCGAATATGCAAATTAGAAAACTTACTGGTGAATAACTGATCACCACTTCAAGTCATACTATATCATCGAAAATCAGGTTCAAATCATATTAGTTTTGCATATTTAAGTCAACCTCGATATTAATTTCAAATGTGGAAGCTCAAACCTTCGAATTCACTAGCTCATTCTCATGTTCACCGAATCATTCCCTTCTCTAAACTTCCAAGACTTTCTTATGTAGGCTAATCAACACTTTCTAAACTAGTGCATCCAACACCTATATTAATTTCAACTAGGACGTTTTCTAATCACTTTAAAATATCAATTTTGATTCTAAACTACTCTTATCAAAATAGAGTATATGTTTTGAAGTTTAAAATTTTGATATATAAGTGTGTAATATGTACAGTCTTGGTATGTAAAACTTTATGAACTTCGAAAGTTCGTTAACTATTTATTTGAAAAAGCTCGTCTGAATTGGGAAATAATGGACATAGTAAGTAGTAACAATTGAACTGACCCTTCTGTAACCATCTCCAGCATCAGCAAACCCGTAAACAGAACTGGGCTGCTGAAACCCTAAATATTTCTCAGCCAAATCAACGTATTCGGAAACCTTCTGATCCCATTGAGCTGCCCTCTCTTCCACTTCCTCTTCAGTTGCTTCACAACACAATTTTTTTATTATAATAAAGAAATTAGATATATTAACATAACCTAGAATCTGCTAAAAACTACTATATCAATCCCTAATAGTTTGTCTAGTTTAATTTCGAATTGTCAAAATCAACAAATCTTGGGTCATTAATCGTCACACATAAATTTGATTCGAAACAAAATCATCACTATAACAGTAAATACTACTCTCATCCCAAAAAATTGTCCAAGTTTGTTTTTCAATTACCAAAATTAACAAACTTTGGCAACTTAATTAATGCACATAACTAGAATATGAATCAACATTACCATGTTAACATTCAATATTTCGATATATATTTTCCCCCAATTGTCAACAACATATATAAAAAATATTGAAATTTAAAATTTGATAATCCAACCAATCAAAAGTTAAAACTTAGGAACCTTTCAATGATGAAGGGAGTAGTAAAGTACATTTAAAAAAAACAGCATATTGTAATACATTTTTCACTAGATAGCATACAAAGAAATATAAAAATATTAATTTCCAAATAATTAAAATCAACGATCACAATTGAAACACCACACAATCTTAAAACTGAACAATGATTTTGAGATAGTACCATGGCAAGTCCATGAGTCTTGAGCATTGGTGATGAAGAGGTCGAAGCGGGTCGGGTACCATGTGCCCTTGACGAATACGGGTTCGGGGCGATAAGGAGGTAAACTGTTTTCCACTTGTAACTTGAGACACGTATGCTTTGGTGTATTCATTTGGGTTGTTCTTGAAGTAAAGAAGCCAGGGGATTTCTAAGGTTGTGTTTCTGAATTGCCTTCCCGCCTTTCTCTTGCAAGTTTGATTTTAATACGCAACTGAATGCAATCACGCTGACTTGTTATGCACACTTACTGTTTTTCTTCGAGGAATGAAATTACTATCTTATCCTCTACCTATAAGTATAGTGTCGAAGAAGTTTCAGATAAGGGTAAAACAGTAATTTTACTTCTAAAAAACAATCGAAGATTTGATTTACCTTCAAGCGATAAAAAAAATATTGTCAAAACTATACAAGTGCATATGGATCTTTGTATATTAAATCCACTTTAGCACAACTAAAGATATCACCCATAAAATATAGTGGTTGATTCATTTGCGTTCGAATTGGTGTTACTTTGTGTGACACTTATTATTAACACAAGTGTCATATTTTTTTAACAATATTCAAGAACATACAATACACAAATATCATACGAAATAATAAACATTTCATTACCGATTTGATATATTTCTTAATTCATGTCCTCCACCATCCCTTATTTTATGAAACGAAACACCCGCCCTTGGGCATAGCCCACAAAGGAAGGATCTCAAAGAATCGATCTTTCTTTTGGTTGTTGAATATCTCGCCAACTTATATTTTTTTTTTTGTAAATTAGCGATGATGTGGATGTCGAACTCATGACCTTCTGGTCAGTAGCGTGAACCTTTTCCACTAGGCTATTTGATTAAGTCTATCACCAACTTATACTTTATACTTGATCAACTTTCATTTTATTGGAATTGTGAGAATATCTAAAATTAATTTGACTTTACTTTTTTTTTGTTTCAGAAATAACTCTCATCAACTAGCACCTGTTTGATGTAAACCTTTAAGAATAATTCATCAAATTTGGTTAATAACACACCCTTGGTGCTATCCCAATAAAAAGTCTCATCTATTCGCATGATATAAATTCGAATCTCGTAAAGTGATAAAATCTCGTAAAGTGATAAACATGTAACTCAAATTATTACGATTGATCTTCTCATAAAATTCAAAGTAGGGTAGAGGACCTTAAGACAATATATCATTTTTTTTTTTTACAAAACCAACCACCCCATGAATAATTGAAGAAGAATCCCAAAACGAAATCCTGACTCGTGATCCATATTTTATTATTTATTGTCCGAATCTTTAGGACACCTAATAGAGTACCATACGATTCTTCAAAAGTAGCAAAGATTCTGAAACGTCTCACACAGCACTACAACACTATCTTTTTGCTATCAGCAACATCAATGATGATTTCAAGATTCTCTGTAGCTCTTCCATTTTGCTTTCTTTGTATTTCCTTAGCATATCTAGATGATGGTAAGGACCCAACTACCAAAACCATGGAGGCCTTCTCTGGGTACCCAATTGATGAACCTGTCTCCTCAAACCCCCTTTCTTCACTCTCAGTTGACACTCAAGGCTTGCAGAAACAAGTATGTCAAAAGATCCTGTTTTTAGTTTATATCATTTGTGGATTATGGTGTTTGAGTCCAGTCTGTGGTTGGCCATACTAAAACGAATATTGTACCAATCTTGAATACTGAAATTTGATTGTATGTAGCGTGAAATTTGTTGTGGCTCTTGGATATAATGTAATTAATCAAATGACTCGGTTCACAGCCATATGCTTCTTATCGATTGTGAAGTAGTGGGATATTGTGTGAACTGCACTCTTGAGTCCATTCGGAAACAGTCTCTCTTCTAGCGGGGAAAGGTTGGTAATATATGTCCCCCCTTACCCCGCTTAGACAGGAGCTTTCTTCAGAGGCGTTTGGACTGAACAGGAAGTTTTTGCATTGTTATTTTTAGTTTGGTGGTTTAGGTGTGTAACGTGTGTTTGATCATATTGTGCACTGAAGTATATTAACGCATGTCTGAAAGTTCCATCCTTGATGTCACTCTTGATCCTATGATTTAGTAGTACTCAACATTCGGGCTTTATGATAGAGAGCCGTTCCTTTGATATCCAAAACGACCTGTCTTTTATGGATTGCATATGAAATTTGGGAAGTTTGTGCAGCAAAGCTTTAACTAACCTACTCGTTGTTTTCTGGTAATTCAATTTTATTTTCCCCAGTTTGATGAGTTAGCAAGTTTCTCAGATTCCCCGGCACCATCAGTTACAAGAATTCTGTACAGTGAGAACGATGTTCTTGGACGGAGGTATAAGCTAAACCTTATCAAATGGACTTGTATTATTTACATTGTATTCTTAGCTATCAAAATTTGAAAGTTAAAAAATGAAGATTAGGAGCACCAGACCTTATCGGTTTTTTATGCGAACTATCTATTTAGGACATAATTAAGTCCTATAGAATAGGTCGTCCAACGTTATATGTATGATTGGGGCGCATCTGCATCTCTAGCTCTGATTCAAGCATTCTGACACTGACTTCTTATGTGCAGGTACATTAAGAACTTGATGAACCTTTCTGGTCTCTCTGTAAGAGAAGACGCTGTTGGAAACATATTTGGTCGTTGGTGAGTTACTATTTGTCTAATTGTCTTTTCTCTTTTCTCTATAAAAACATAATTCCTTATACATATTTTAAATAGTGATATACGAAGTGGTGGAAGCACAGTCTCTCTTTCTTCTCCTGGGTTTGAAATAAAATTGGATATGAAGTCAATAGCAAGAGTTAAAATTTTAAACACTTACTTAATCTTTAAACTAGTTCATCCTTCATATTCTTTAGTGATGGCCCTAATCTTCTTTACTAGCCACCTCTCCACCTTCATTGCTAGTACCCAAAAGGTAAATAAACATGTTATAACTTAGAGGGCATTAGTAATCATGTTGATTTATTCAAGCAAATTGGTTTCTATATTGCATCCATTGGTATAAGGGAATAAATCAAAAGGGCTCATGGACTCAAAGATGTCATTCTCTCTGGATTGGAAATATAATGGAATAAAGAAAATATCTCAAAGATGACTTTCTTCAGTTATTCCCTTATGGAACATATGCTTTACTAGTCTCTAGAGTCTAGACTACCATAAAGCTGAATAACTCCCCTTTATGATAACTGTTATGTTTTTGTAGTATTTTTTATCTTGAAGTTATTTTGTTTTTTGAGTGCGCAGTCTTCAGAATTGTTATACACTCATTGTACTTTACAAATGACACTAAGTGATATACTCTTCTTGACCACAGGAACGGAGATGAACCAGAACTTCCTGCAGTTTCAACAGGTTCTCACACTGACGCTATTCCATATTCAGGAAAGTATGATGGGGTGCTTGGTGTTTTAGGTGCCATAGAAGCAATTAATGTTCTTAAACGGTATGCTTGTTGGCCTAGATAATAAGTAAATTTTTCATCAAGTAAATTACTAGGAGACTTGAATTTGATATGAAACCTGCTAAATCTTCAACCTCCTGATGTAATTTAAAATTGTACTTTTATTAAACTTGGACTAGTCCACATTTCTTACTACCTGCTAAATCTTCAACCTCCTGATGTAATTTAAAATTGTACTTTTATTCAACTTAGACTAGTCCACATTTCTTACAAATTTGTTGAAATAGTATTTTGTTGTTTATGTCCTTCGCTAACTTTGTAAAACTAAGACGGGTTAAATTGGAAGGCCTCTCGTGCAATCCATCCCTATCTCATTAGTCATTACAGTATGTCAACCCTGAATATAATTTCCAATAGTTGGGTCGTAGAACATTGTGAACTAATGCAAACTAGTGTCCAAGAAATCATATTACAATCTGATTGTTGGAACAGAACATCTACTAATACATTGAGTAAACGAAATATAAGCTGAATGGGTGCAGGCCTGACACTCTTTGTTCTTATTGATTGACTTTATAGGTCTGGTTTTAGGCCTAAAAGGTCACTTGAAGTAATCATGTTTACCTCAGAAGAGCCCACACGGTTTGGAATCAGCTGTTTGGGAAGGTAATTGGCCGTTCATTTGTCATTTGCAATTTCTTGCATTTTATTTTGTCATTTCATCCATTCTGGAGCTACAAAGATAGTTATGAAATCGTTAGCACCACCTTTTTTTCTCAGCTGAACATTGGTATTTAAATCCTCTTCTATTCTGGATATATAGACTCAAACATCTGATTTCATTTCATTATTTTTCCCAAAATATGCAGTCGTTTGTTGGCTGGGATTAAAGAACATGCCGAGCTTCTGAAGGATACAGTGGATAACAAAAATATATCATTTTTTGATGCAGCAAAGTCTGCTGGTTATTCAAATGTTGAGAATTTATCTAGTGCAGTTTTAAACAAGGGATATTACACGGCTTTTGTTGAGTTACACATAGAGCAAGGTCCTATTTTGGAAGAAGAAGGTAAATAGAGGCCTCTCTTTCACAATTCGCCAAAAGGTTTGGTATATTATCAAAATATTTGAAAATAACAATGATGTACAGAATTACTCATTAATCATGTTCGAAGTGCTTATAGCTGCTTTTTTTTTAATTGTAGCCATACCCATCGGTGTGGTCACTGCAATTGCTGCTCCTGCAAGCATTAAAGTGGACTTTGAAGGCAATGGAGGTCATGCAGGAGCTACGCTGATGCCTTTGAGGTAGCAAGGCTCATCTACCTTGTTACTATTGTCGCATAATAAATTGTTATAACCTCATTATATGCATATTTTAAAAGTCCTTAAAGGAAATGTGCTTCTATTTTTCCGAAGCTTGTTGAAAGGAACATCTCTAACCTTTAGTATATTCTGATATTCCTGTTTCCTTTTTAGATAATGTTGGATATCATACACAAATTAATCTTAGTTGGGCATGATGACGTTATTTGTTGGCTAATTAGATATGAGCTACATAATTGATGTTGATCAGAAAGTACAATCGTTGTGACCAGAAACGATGCAGGACTTGCTGCCGCCGAGTTGGCATTAGCTGTGGAGAAGCATGTCCTAGATTCTGGATCTGTCGATACTGTTGGAACTGTCGGTAAGTACCCGAGTTTGCATTTTTTTTTAGTCTACTAGCGATAATTGCTGGAGCATACTATGGAACATTCTCTGGAGTTAACAAAACTGATTTACAATTCTTATGCAGATTTGGGTCACTTTGTTTTTTGAGTTTGTTGCCAGTATCTATTAAACACAATGTATATAATGTCCAGGTATTCTGGATCTGCATCCTGGAGCAATTAATAGCATCCCTAGCAAATCACACCTGGAAATAGGTATGTTAAGATCACCATAGTAAAGTTCTACTCGTTTCACATGCAAGAACGTGCAATCATGCATTTAATACTTCGCCCTTCGTATCATGATGTGTTTCAGATACACGGGACATTGATGAAAAGCGGAGGAACACTGTGGTTGACAAGATCCATCAATCTGCTCTAAGTATATCAAGTAAACGAGGAGTCAAGCTGTCGGAATTCAAAATTATCAATCAAGATCCACCAGCTTCTTCAGAGGAATTTATAATTGAGGCAGCAGAATCATCTGCGAGGGAGCTAAACCTACCTTACAAGAAGATGATAAGTAGGGCATATCATGATTCTCTATTCATGGCAAGGTAAATGATGTTACCCAGATCTTCCTGACAGACTTCCATTAACAGATGGACAACATTCAGATTAAACGCTATCTATGTTTTCGGAGGAATTTAAGGAAATTAGATATGCCAAATGATGCTCACAGGTCACAATATATATTTTCTGACTTATGATTTAAATTTCTGCAGGATATCACCAATGGCTATGATCTTTGTTCCTTGCTACAAGGGTATTGATCTTGTCCTCCCCAATTATACATTATTTGCTTTGCTAACTCCCACACCTGTAAAGGTTGTCTCTAATTGTTGCAATTATAGCAAATTGAGAGTAAAATCCCTGTTGTATGTTCTTCAGGATACAGTCACAAGCCAGAGGAATATGCATCCCCAGAAGCTATCACCGATGGAGTAAAAGTATTAGCACTAACACTAGCCAAACTATCAACCCAGTAAACTTTTAGATCCTTAATGCAAGACAATCACCAGGTAAAGTTTGGCATTGTTTCAAATACCATCTGTTATATATATCGACTTATTGGCTCAAGTTAGCGGTTTCCTCATGAAAAATTTCCTCCCTCACCCCCCCCCCCTCCAGAGAACGGCGACAGATGCCTCAGTATCCATATGGATTCTGCTTCACACAAAAACATGGAGAAGTCTGCAAAAGTTAATGTTTTCTTTTGGGTCATTGTAACTTAGTTTAGTGAAGAACATCATCTTTAACAGTAGCATCACTAAGCTAAGAAATGGCCACTGTTTATTGAAACTGCGCCTCCCAAATTTCACTTCTTTACATTGCCACTTCCGCTAACTTTATTATTATTATTATTATAGATGGTCGATACTGGTTCTTCGCTTGCACCAAGCTGACATGAAACCATGAGTCCTTGACCATTGATTATTACTCCCTCCGTCCCTAAAAGATTGTCACATTTTGACTTTTGATAGTCAAACATCATAAAATTTGATCATGAATTCCCATTAAACGATAAGAAATAATATAGTCTTGTGGGACCTTGTTAGATTCGTCTCAATATATATTTTTGAAATATTAACTTTTTATAATTTTTTCACATGTAGAATAATAGATATTTATGTTTTAAATTGTGCTTTGTTGACCACCAAAAGTCAAAATGTGACAATCTTTTAGGAACGGAGGGAGTATTATATTATTATAGATGGTCGACACTGGTATTTCGCTTGCACCACACTGACATGAAACCATGAGTCCATGACCATTGATTAGTTAAATGATCCTAATAACAAAATAGAGAGCAGGTATGAAGCACGCCATTGATTAATCAGGGATTGAGTGGGAATGGTAAAATATTCTCATCTTTGGATGTCTTATGTTTACATTCTCCTTTATCCATTAGTCAATAGGTAGAAGGAAGACTTTGCTTATAGGTGAATTATTCTCCTCATTTACTTTTGACATTTCCAATCAAACTCATATGCTTTTACTCACCTTTAACCCCTTTTCCGCACCTCTAACCATTCCTGATGTTCTTGCTGATTGCAAGAGATGGTAAAGCATTATGTTTCCAATGCTAAGAAGCAACTCATATATATGTATGAGTCCATCTTGAAGATCTATTGGTTCTATCCGAAGACTTGAATGAATAGCCATCGTTGTTAAGAACAACTGAGATGCAATGATAATTTGTGTTTAGCTTCATCTCTTTTCATTATGATATTAAAAGGTTGACGTTTCTCACATTGGATATGTTAAAACGTTCGGGATGATTTATATGGTCATGAATTACTTCATGTTTCCACTTAATTTCAATTGATTTTAGGATGGAACCTCATGAATTCTTAACATGGTCACAATGTTGGACCTCATTTCGTCCATGTGATCATCGAAAAAGTGGGTTTCATGTATGGGAGGATATTGAAAGAATATGTGACCCACATTTAATATGCTAAAGCATATGGGTGATTTATATGGTCATGAGTTACTCCATCTAATGTCAATTAATTTAAGGACGGAGTTCCATAAATTATTATAAAAACGAAGAATGACAATAACTAGGTGTGAAAATTAGAAAAGGATATGGAATAATGCTGATAACGGAGGAAAACATAAAGCAAGACCAACATGCATTTCACAAGGAAGACTGAAAAAAGGAGTCAAGGCCTTTTGCATTTTTATTTCACGTATATAAGTGAAGAGCTTTGCATGGCAAAAATCATGACCCAGTGTTCCCCTCTAGCCTTCCTTTCTTCCCCATTTAGAGTTTTCTTTAATCAATCTCAATCTGGACTCGGTAGCTGTTGAGGGGGATGGCGTTTGGTTCGAAACCATTCATCGATTTGATGATTATTATCATCATGATATTCGGAGAATGATCTCGGACCAGGCTTCATTCCCCCCAACTAAGGAATGAGTGCTGATAATCAGCTGCCAATAATAATTCAACAAACTAGCTTCATGGATGGCAGGATCGGTGTATATCCTTCATTCAGTCTCCCCTTCACAATAATTCATCCTCGGATTAAGAAATTTGCAGTGTTCCAGATCTTGTGTGATGGTTCTTAATTGGTGCACTAGAATTTAGCCTCTGAATGACCCTTTCGTAAACATGAGTCTCTTCATAAGAGTATTATTAGGGCATGTTGATGATGTTTATATCATAACAATAGTTTCCCTATCTTTATCTAGTTGCGGATTTGTGGATTTATTTGCAGTGCAAGTTAAGTTAAATGCAATAAAGATGACAAATAGATAGAAAGAAGTTCGGCATTATATTTTATTTGCTAGCTTTTATCACATGAGAAAGGTTGTGCAACATTCGAGTATAGGCGGGAGATAATTTAGAAACATTTAGGGACAAATTGATGATGTTGATTTCATAAATCTGTTTTCATTCATCTCTACTTAGTTGCATATATAAATATAAATACATTACTCTTTAAGTATTTTTAGATTTAAAAGTTATGGGTGAGCATAGTCCAGAGGTCCATATGGCTCAAACAAATCAGAGAGAACACCTTTCTTTCTCTTTGGGTTCCATCCCATGTCCCTGCAAAGTGTGTCCATGTACCATATGTTTAATGCACCTACACAATAGCTCTTGTTGTTAGAAGAAGATGGTTTCAAGTTCTCATCCCATTCTAACATATTCTTCTCCATCGCTTTGATATCAGGTAGCTTGATCTTCCCATCAAGAAGCTCTGCTACCCACCGGCTCATCATTTCAGCGGTTTGTATATTTGATATAGCCTCAGCGAATCCAATGACCGCCAATTGTGGAATCCGGGGATGAATCATTTCCCTATTAACATAAAAAAACATCGGGACTTATTTGTGAAAACAGTTCTTGGATGTGACAATGCCATTGCTCTTTAATTATGTTCTAGTGAGGATTGTTTCCTATAAACTAAGTAACATAAAATCAATTATTGATGTGACAATATCATTGCTCGTTAATTTATATTGTGAGGATAATTACCTATAAAGTCGAGCAATCGAATCATCTGAGCCAATAATGCACTTCTTGAAGAATGGCGAGTGGAGGATATTTTTAAGCTTGGTGGCACCTCGGAAGCCAGTGCACATTATTACCAAATCTGTCTCTAGGGATTCAGCAGTATCCTTTATAAAAATTCCATCACTAGAGAAGGAGAAACTTTGTGCCTTTACGAGTTTAATGCTGCCCTTGTCCACTCTTTCATAGAAGCCTTGAGGAAGACTTGAAACTGAACAAGTATTGGAATCCTCAAGAAAACTATGTGTAGGAACCATTTCATATTTCCGGAGGTTTGAAGCTTTTGTTACCTTGGTCTCTACATATTTTGAGATTGCCCATCCCTACAATATCATTGTTGTTGGCAAAAGCAACACATTGGAGTTGTTAAATGACTAGTCTTCCATATTCGTAAGGACATTTCGAACGAGTTTTTTAGTGATTCGTCTACCATTTTAGTTAATCTAGATGGATGTAGTATGCCTTACCAATGGTGAAAATATTGTTGCTATGAATTTGAGAAGAAATCCTTCCTCTGGTTTATGAACTAGTAGCTCTGAGAACCGGTTTAAGAAGAGATACCCAAAAGGAATGGGTAAGTCACTGGGAAGATTCCAATGTACACTCCTGTATAGCAATGTACATGGATTTTCAACTCCTGCAAAATTATTTTAAACAGAATACTCAAGATTCAATAGATAAATTTCACTTCTAAGAGCATGGTAATCCATTGTGTTCACGTTATGGTCTTCCGTAATCCTTACCGTTTGTTGCTGAGCATGTCATAGCCACGTCGATGGCGGTTTTTCCTAGTCCAACGATGACTGGTCTCTTCGCTTTTATAAATTCAGTGCCCAATTTCGCACATTCCATGGAATGCATCACCGTGCCTTTAAAAGATTCCGGGCCCTTACCCGGAGGAAATTCAGGGATGTTGGGAATACCACTAAATTTTCCAACACAAAGGATCACAAAGTCGAATTTTTCCTCCTACATGATCAAAAGATATGAGACTACAATTATGATAACTACATTTACATTTGCAGGAAGAGTTCATCTACCACATTGGTTATACAATCATACCTCGATAGAACGACTGAGCGTGTCCTCTATAGTCACACACCACTTTCCTTTAGAGCCGAAAGCCTCCCCTGTTCCACCCCAAAATGCCCATGCCTTAGTCTCCTCTTCACTAACCCCTCCTTCGAACCGAAGGCTAACAACTTTAGAGTTGAACTTAATCCGATCAAGCAAATCGAATCGAACAGCATATGAATGAAGATAGTCAACAACTTGTTGTTTGGTAGGATAAAGGGTAGTGACAGAATCAGGCCATGGAAAATCAGAGAATTGGTAGAAAACTTTAGGTGTCTGAAGAGTGGTAGTCTCCATAGTTTCAGCCCATACTCCACCTACACTGTTAAGTGCCTCGAAAACCGTCGGAGAATAGCCCTTGGCAAGGACGTATCTGCAGGCTAGCAGACCACTGGTTCCAGCTCCAACTATGGCAACTTTCTTTTCCATTGATTTCAATTGCCGACAAGATGATTGCTTTATTTTATTTTGCTAACATCTCATGTTGTATTAATAGGAGATTTGCTAAATAGTTTGCCATGTTTCTTTCCCCACATATTACATCATGGTATAGAGAGGACAATATTGTAGATATATTTTTTTGCACATTATTGGTCTGCTTTATGGGTTAAGGCCAAAATTATTGTAACAATATTGTTGAATATACTTCATTTCAAGTAAGCTTTGGTTATGTGCAGTGCAGATACTACTATACTCGTATATAATTATGGCGCTTATTATTTAGTTTCTGAGTATAATAGGAGACAAATTTGTTTTTAATAAGGTTCGAACGCATGACCTCTTGCATGAAAGGTTGGGTCGTATGCCACTAGGCTATTGAGCCATTTGTATTTTCAATGTACTTTTTTATTATTATTTTCTTATGAAGTTAGTAACCAACCAATTATATAATTTCAATTGATTGTCATTTTACATTTTTAATATACTTTTTGATTACTTTTTGTTTTCTAATTTATGTGCAAATGACTAGGAAGACAAATAAAAAAGAATAGAGGAATTAGTATAATTATTAGCTTTTAGAATAATAAACTTCGAAGATTTCTTGTTAGTTAGGCAAACCAAATGATCTACCCCTCTAAAAATAGTTGCATGTAATTCAATGCCGCACACCGAGGACTGATGCCGATCATATCAAGTATCAATTTGGATCACGAACCGTCCTTAATGATATCAAATAAATTTAATTTTTTGTTGAATTTTGGATTTATTTTATTGTTTGGTCAATTTGAAATTTACAAAATTGTAATGATAAAAGTTTATTTTATTAATTAATTTACAAATATGTACTCCTATATGTTTAACTTTCGATCTTCAATTAACCGTACATGAAAAAACGAACTAAAAACCTATGCAAACAACTTTCAGTGAGAGAAGTTGGCGACAAGGGTTTTAATCAGGAGAGGGCCAGAATAATTTATAAGAACAAATTACAAATCGATTTAAATGATTGAAGCATGAAATTGAGCAATATAAACGACACTATTTTCGGGTGACATTTACAAACTTTGACAGATACAACGAGCATCATATGATTCACATCAATTTGTCATCAACAGTATACAATAATACGTACAAGATAATACTAGAATATTAAACAATCGTTTATGGTGTGAAGGATAGGCACATATTTTATGCATAATTGCTTGTGACATCTTGGTTGGTAAAGGAGTTATATTATGACCGTTACAAGTGGTTGGATGACCATTTATCACGATTATATTATCAAATACACAGTTATTCGTGTAAATTTTATAAATATTCATTTATTACATATGTTACAGGTGAATAATTATTTATCATGATTGACAAATATACTACTCTTTTCAATTCAAAATTTATGTCGTTTTTCGTTTTTGCCTGTCAACTTTGACCATCAATTACTTATTACTTTATGTGTTTCAATATGTTTGATTGTTTAGATATTTTGTCATGTTTCAAAATGTTTGATTGTTTACATTACCAATGAACTTTTATGCCAATTTTCTCATTTTTGCCCCCATAAACTAATTTTTGTCCTTAATAAAGTAACACTCCAACACCTTTATTTTTAGGACATATTAGTGATCTTGCACCATTCCTTAATAAAGTACTTTTCCCAAAAAATATAAAAATTAATATCAATAAATTTATAATTAAGATTATTTTCATAAGAATATTTTTTTTATAATATAACTAATTAGTTATTGCTGATCAAAATTAAACACAGAAAAACGAAAAAGACATATAATTTGAATTGGAGGGAATATCGTATAGATAGTTAATCTTACAACTTCACTAGTATCCGTTTAGTACACTGCCACAAGGCATAAAACACGATCATTTATTAGTTTCTAATTGGGTATACCGTACATATTTATTTTTAGATGCTATCATCTAATACTTAACGGACTTTGCTAGGCTAACGGACTCCCATAAATCCTAACGGGATATCATCAGGCCCGCTGGGTTCCCTTTGGAAGAGGAGCTCGGGTCGGACAAGGGCCCAGGGTTATGTTAATGGGCCGATTTATCTTCTTCGATCTATCAAAGGCCACAAAAAGAAGTCAATTCCAATCAGAATGAGGGGGTGTGGATTTTGGGCAAGGGAAGGGGTGGGGTGGCTGATTTCGGGTTGTAACAGGGGTGTGGGGGCCAATTTTTGAGTTGCGAAAAGGGAGAAGGGCTAATTTCGGAAAGGGGAAGTTGTGGGGGCTGATTTCGGGTAAGAGAAGGGGCGGGGGGGCCTGATTTTGGGTTTTGGATGGAGTAGGGGGCCGAATTTAGGTTGTGGAGGGGTAGAGGTTTTATATATTGAAGGTTGAAGGTGGGTGGGGTTTTGTTTATTGAAGGTTGGTGAAGAAGAAAGTTTGTGGTTGAAAGTTGGAGGTTGCGTTGGTTAGTAAAGAGGGTTGGTGGTGATTGAAGGTTAAAAGGTTGTAGGTTAATGGTGGTTGGTTTTGTGAGTTGAAGAAGAAGATGAAGATGGAGAGGAAGATGAACAGTAAAGAAGATGGATATAATATAGTCATTTCATGAAGGAGTGTGATAGTTAGGCAAAAAAATTGAAATGATGATCCAAATTAATGTAAGAGTCAATTGTGCGATATTTAACCAAATTTCTCTATTTTAGGGACCTCGGACCAGGCTCAGACCCATGGCCTAATAATTAAGCCCTAGGCCAACCCACCATTAAGTGGGTAAGGTTCGTTGAGGGTTTGGTGGACCGGTCTTGGGCCAGTCTGGTGGTCGTCCTACTGTGCCATTGCAATTTGCAGGGCATGTCTACTTATTTCCTTTATTAAAAAGATTGTTTATATTGATTTTTTTCATGAAAGGGAGTATTTGTGATTTTGTTATTTTAAATTTATCTTTATAGAGTAACATATATAACTTGTGTTATGTCATTTCATTTTATCCTGTTCCTTCATAGAATCAGGAGTTCGGACGACTTTCTACTTAATAAGTAAATTATTGGGGCAAATATTCGCATTCAAGTCTATATAACATGATTAAAGAAAATCTTTAGCATATTACTTAAAAGGTTTCTTGAATCATTGGACCAATATTATAAACAGATTCTTATCCAACGCTTAAAATAAGAACGTTGTAAGAATTACACTTTTTATATTTGGATAAGACATAGGAGGGAGTAAGAAACAATTGTTTCTCTCAAAAGAATTGCATGTGGAATTATATTGACAATTAAAGTCGGGAAATGTTTCCTCCTAAAAACTCACACGAGCATTAATTTGTTTCCTTTTTATTGTTGCTTCTACGTACAATTTCCTCGTAATTTTAAATCATAGGAATAGATAGTAGATCTCAACTCTAATTAATGGAAGCATGCCTACACTACAATCCAATCATCCTCCAGCTTCATTTAGGACTATACTAAGTCAACTTCGACATTATTTTCTCTTTAAAGGTAATTAACTAAACCAGTTATTGTTAGTGTAATGTGCTAATATGTAGGAATTACTCCTACTCTTTTTATGAGTAAAATTTCTCAAATGATAGATGTTATAAATAGTCTTATAGTCATGTGATATAAAATACATTCTAAACTAACCAAAGCATTCGTTGATGTGACTCTAATTCATGTAAGGTTGCAGGAAGCAAGAAATCTTGAAAAAGACTCATACCCAATATAACTAGCTAGAAGCCTTGGGTTTTATTAGTGATTTACAAAAAAAATACTATTGGGTTTTTTAGCCGTTTGCCCCATAAATTATACTTCTCTTTTCTATGTGCCCCTGAAATATCTATGCTTTCTATTTGTCTCTGAAGTCGATTTTCACCCTCAAACCGCTAACAAGATAGAAAGTACATGGGCATATAGTGTAAGGGTACAATAGGAATTTTATTGTTTAAAATTGAAAAAAACGCGACTTGTGGCCTTGTGGGTGTAGACAGCTTCAGGGGACAAATAAAAAAAAATAGATAGCTTAGGGCACATAAAAAATAAAAGTATAGTTCCGAGGTAAAAAACTAAAAAACAAAAATATTTTAACCACAATCTTTCTACATGATGTTATGATAGAATTAAGTTTTCATCGTTTACTAAAACATTAGTCTCTTTGTTTTGTTTTATAGATGAAATAGACCATGGAGTTATTAATGTCCAATGAAAGTGTTGGTACATTGCATGTACGGTTGGAAAAAGTTTTTCACTAAACCAAGTGTTAACAACAATGCATTTAATGAGGCTATATTCAAACATGCATTGGACAAAAGATTAATCAAAGTCAACTCCTCTAAGAAGATCCGAGGGTGATTAATGCAGAATATATGATGCGGACGTAGGTGATTAATGCTGAATAAGAGAAGTTAATAATACGGACTATCACCAAAGTCCGAATTGGTTAGTAATTAAATGCAAACAAGGTGCGGACAAAGTCAAACAATCAAGCATTTAATAGGAGGATCACCGAAGACCAAGATGCGGACAAAGTCGAGCAATCAAGCATTAAATAAGCGGATCTTTGTCAATCAAGTATTCATTGACGATTGACTGAAAGCATAATGAGCGGATCTTTGTCAATCAAGCATTCATGGACGATTGACTGAATTAAAGATTTGAGGAGCCTGCGCCTAGTATAAAAGGAGACAGTGTATCACACTTGTTCACACACCTTTTAGTCGATTGTATTCATATACACACCTAAAGAGCTTTTAAGCAAAAGGTTTGTGTTCTAGGCGTCCTTTGTATAGAAGCAATTATATAGCTTCTATACTGATTGTACAGTTGTTATTTTTATAACAACAGTGAGGAGTTTGAGTTTGTAAACCATCTTATAAACGATTAGGGAAGCCTATATTCGAAAGGCATAGATAGGGCGAGAGAGAGTATGTGGGCATACTAATAAGTCCCTCCTTGTAAGCGTCCTTTTGATATAGTGGAGTTGTTCCCTTGGGCAGGCTGCCCCCCAGAGGTAGGTGCATTTGCACTGAACTGGGTTACCATTTCTTGTGTGTGATTTATATTTGTGTTATATATCTGTTAATCCAATTGTCGTAACAACTGGAATAACAAACGGTGTGAAGAGTAAACTTTCAGAAAGTATTACAAAATATTCCGCAAGAAAATTCTAACATCATAAACAAAAGACAAATTAGACATATTACGATAAATGGTTAGTCACTTAACCATATTAGTCTTCTTTTAAATCGTGCAGGGATGTTATTTAGTTTACTAAAAATACTTTGATCATATATATTATTACTTCTAGCTAGGGTATTGATCTAATAAATTCGTAATCTTGTTTATTACTCATTTATTCTAAGGGTAGGGCAAATAGGCAATAGTGGCAAATAAATGGAGGTGAAGGCACAAAAAAGACTATGTACCATGTTTGATTTTCTATCTATCATGATTCATGAGTTTTAAAAAATAAATTAATAATAGATAATTAAACAAAATAGTGAAATACCATTAAAGATCGAGCAATGTAAAGATTGATATACGATAGTAATTAACATCACCCTTCCATATACGTATATTTCAAACAACGTATATTGATTTTTCATAATTTAATATCAAAGTCAATGTTTTTGATAAAGATATATAAACACATTACAAAAACCATATCCGTCTTACTAATCAAAAGATTAAATACTCGAATTCGTATAAAAATAAACTTGAAACAACGCACTAATAAACAATTCTATATCATTTAAAAAATCTGGATGGCTCGCTCCCAGTAAAACAAATGGATAAAGTTAAGTCTACACCAAACAAACTGATCGAATATATAAAAAAAATTAAAATATTAAATCACTCATGAATCACGTTATTATTTGGTTTGTAATGAAGCCAAATTAGTTGAACACCACTACGCCAATTTGCAACCAAAGCTCATCCAAACCAACATGTTGACTTTAATTAACTCTGACCGATATTTCTATTATAAATCAACCATCTTTTTTTCTTCCAATTTCACACCAATTTAAATTAATAGTCTATCAAAAAAGACTTTCTATCATTTCCACTTTCCAATTTCCAATTTCAATCATGCATCAAGGTCAATAATTAGCAACTAAGCATCCTTATTTGAACCTTTCTTTTAGACTAATTCACTTTTTTGTTTCATTTTATTTGGTTTTTTATGTATTTATATGTTCCCATTTTCTTTGAGTAGATAATGGAAATTCCAAAGGGGTACAAATTCTTACATCAGCTGTTTCATTTGGGCTCATCTCAGTTGCTGCTACTGCTTTAATCATGCATTATCTCAACAACAAATCTTCCTCCAAACCTTCTTCAGAACATCATCATCTAGTTCCTCATCTACACCGATCCGAATCCGGCCGTCATGGTCGTCTAGAGAGATTCTCCCATTATGTTGGTAAGTCGATAGTTTTAAGGGTCGGGTTAGATAACGAGTACATTAGAAGTTTATTTATCGAATGACTTAGTGATGAGGAATGTTTGACGGGATTAATAAGTATTCGATTTTTGCAGCAAGGCAATTGGGATTGAAGGATGCAACAGAGTATCCTCAGTTATGCAAATTGGCATATGAATATTTGAAGAGGTCAACAGGATCTGAGGAAAAAGTGTATGAATATTTTGCGAGTGAAAGTGAAGGTGAAGGTTTGTATGTGAAGCTTGTGGAGGAATTTGATAAATGTATTCTTGGATACTTTGCCTTCCATTGGAAATTAGCTCCAGAGTTGGTTTCTCAGGTCACCTTACTTAACACTATTTTATTGTATATTGCTTACAAAATAGGAGTAATAAATTAACCTCCCAAAAAATGGTAATAAAATAGTCATCCTCCAATATTTTTTTAATTTGTATTTTATTATTGGTTTTGATTAGTTTATTGAATATTGATAAAGGTGTTATCTGAGAATTCTGATCAGAAGAGGTTGAAAGAGGTTGTCATGGCAGCTACAAGGTGACCCAATATTTTATTGTTATTATTATTATATTCTCTCCAGTTCGAATCATAATATATAGGAGTATATTTTTTTGTCTAACTTTAATCAACAATGACTTATTAATTATATTATAGAAAATAAATAGAAAAGTAAGTTTATAAAATTATTTTTAAAGATGAATTTATTAATATTAATTTTATATTTTTTAAATTAAAAAGAATATTACTAGATAATTAAAGTTCAACATAATTTGTTTTTAAAACGTCCTATAATTGAATAGGAGGGTGTATGACTATATTATGGATGGTGGTAGGTGGATTAATAAGCCTCATTGCATGAATAAAATATCTTACAATGAGGGTGACATGAAATGTATTTTATTATTATTAAATTATTCGATACATACTTTAATGTAGTTGTTTGATGCACTCATCTATTAGTGGTGGAACAGTATCTAATTCATTAAGCAAATATTACATGATGTGAGGAGATCATTCATTAAATAAAGTGGGCAAGTAGCATCGTATACAAATACTTGATCCATTAGTTTAAACAATTAAAAGACATGAACACAAATAAATTATTACCATTATACATATATATATATGTATATATTCCTTTAATTTGTAAAAGTTATATCATTTGATATAAGGTTAAGATTTATGTCAAATCATAATGGTATAGCATCTTGTTGATTATATTGTTAAAAAACATCAAGTGTGCCTGCCGATTAGTCGACATTTTGACCCTTATGTTTTACAACGTTATAAAAAGGTCAGAAATGGTGCCTAATCAGAAATGGTGCCTGATTAGTGGAAAAGGCTCTCGCTAGTGACCAGAAGGTTCTGAGTTCGAAACTCACCTCATCGCTAATTTATAAAAAAAAAAACACAAAACTACAAAAACAGCTAAAGATCATATCATGTAATCACAATATATATTGGATATTACTATTATCTTTTTTAGTGTAGTGCTATTGAGATTAAATGAAATGGGTCCAAATGCTCACTACTCATTCAACCTCCCAAAAGAGTGGACCACAACAAGTACATCATCTAATAAAGCTTTGTTTGGAAAATCTTTATTACTTCAGGAAGAGTACAACTCATTTTGCTACACCAGTTTAGAAATATCTAAAAGGACAAAAAATTATGAGACAATAATGTAGGAGTATTGATTTGTGTTCTAACCTGTTCTTGAATGCATGAATATTTAAATATAATATTAAATTGATGTAGGAACCAGAGGTTTAATAAGATAACAAAGGATTTGAAGGTGACAAGGGTGTTTTCAACATTGGTGGAGGAGTTGAAAGCCATTGGATGTGTGCAAAATGGTGAACCAAAATGTACAGATGTGATGGTTCCAGTAGCTCACAGTAAAAGGAGTCCAGTTTTGCTGCTTATGGGTGGTGGTATGGGAGCTGGCAAAAGCACTGTCCTCAAAGACCTTCTCAAAGAGTATGGACACTTAATTTTTACATTTTACCCAAGACACTCGCCTAAGCGGGGTCGGATAGTACGCATCTTTACCCGTGTGATATGAGGAGTTGTTTCTGAATAAATTCAAGAGTAGAGTGAAAACACCATCTACTATTTCGCACAAAATAAGTGTTCGGGAATTTGTACAGACCATTTTGGGCAGAAGCTGCAGCAAATGCTGTGGTTGTAGAAGCAGATGAATTCAAGGAGAAAGACGTAATTTACAAGGCCCTTAACTCCAGAGGCAATCACCTAGACATGCTTCATACAGCTGAATTGGTAACCTCTCTTTAACACCTCCTTACGGCCCAAAAATCATCTCAAAAAATGTATATTCCAAAACTGAAGTTTTTGGTTGAAACAGGTTCATCAATCTTCAACTGATGCAGCTTCGTCCCTCCTCGTGACAGCGCTGAATGAGGGGCGAGATGTGATCATGGATGGGACCCTGTCATGGGAGCCCTTTGTTGAGCAGACAATTAAAATGGCGAGAAATGTACACAAAAACCGATACCGGATGGGAGTGGGATACAAGCATGCAGAAGATGGTACAATTATAGAACATTACTGGGAACAATTGGATGAGGAACAAGAACAAAAGGACAGGAAACCATATAGGATAGAAATGGTTGGAGTCGTCTGTGATCCCTATTTAGCTGTTATTCGGGGCATCAGGTAAAATATATCTCTAGTTTTTCCTCCTTTTTCTAAAATCAAAGAGCAGGAATAATGCCATGATTAATCATTTCACTATTTTGTTTTGTCCAGACGCGCAATTCAAGTGCGAAGAGCAGTGAGGGTAAATTCACAGCTACAATCCCACAAGAGATTCGCAAATGCGTTTCCAAATTATTGTCAACTTGTTGACAATGCAAGGCTCTTTTGCACAAATGCACTTGGTGGAGCACCCTCTGTAAGCTTTCTGCCATCTCTAAACCGATGTCTCATTGAAACATAACATTGCGAGCTACCCATTATTTCTAAAATGTAATCTTCGAGTTAGCTGCTAAGAGTATTATAATTTGACATGCAGTTGATAGCATGGAAAGAAAAAGAGAACAATCTCTTAGTTGATCCAGATGGATACAAGTTCTTCAATGTGGTGAGCAGTTTGAATGAAGAAGCAGAGTCCATATATGAGCTTTATGAAGATCCAGACCTAATAAATCAACACGCCTCGGTCTGGAATGAGATAGTTTTGTCACCTTCAAGAACAGCTGTTCAGCAAGAGCTAAAATCTGCAATCGAGAGAACGGAAATCAAGGCACATAGTTAACAAGAAATGTATTTTGGTTCAGTATCAAAGTTTTATGAATATCACATTCTTGTGTACAGTCCAAAAGGAGCCGGCTCAAACTTAGTTGCGCTTCTGAAATTGTGAAAGACTTCTCCCCAAACTTCCTTGGCGACTGCAGTCAAATTTTTGCAGTTGTTTGTGTAGATAGTGTCATTTATAAATTTCAAATCGTGTTCCTAAGTTCCTAACTGTCGGAGGGTATTTTGTTAACCGACGAATAGGCATGAGAAAAAAGTGATTTAATCTTAAACTTAATCAAAATCACTTATATGTATTTTGAACTTTGACAAAGTAATCCCCAAGGCCAATAATGCAGACAGAATTAATTTTCTATAAAATTGATGACCAATTTTCTTTACATAATTTCTAGTAGAAATATGAGGATCCCACAAAATTGAGGACCAATTTCATTTACATTCACAATAATTATTACTACTCGCCTTTCTGACAGCTTCTGTCCTTTGGTGATAACACGAGTGGCCCATGACAGATTAGTGTTCATCGCCTGGAAGAACATCTCTCAACTCTTTTCCTGAAGTCTCTATAGGCATCATGAGAACAGAGACTATCATAAGAAGAATCACAACTTCGAAAAACGATATTGCCGCTCCCTGATGACAACCCTCCACTAGTACCACAGCTACAAGAGGGCATACCACACCGCCAATATTTCCAATTGAATTCGCAAGTCCGGTACCAGTTGACCTCACAAAAGTTGGGTATACCTGAACAGTTCATTAAAGGTAGGTCACAACGATATCAAGTTATCAACACAAACAAACTACCGCAACTTAACAGTTGAATGTACTGTACCTCAGTAATATACACAGTAACTACCATCATCCCTGCTGCAATGAACAAGCGAGTGCCAAACAGCAAAATTGTAGTCGTTAAATCACCCTGATGCCAAGCCAGTGGCAGAAGAAGAAAGAAGCTCAATGTAGAAGTCATGATAATTGAAAGCTTTCGCCCAACTCTGTCCACAATTGCTGCTGCAATGAAAGCTGATGGCATCTCTGACAAGCAAAATGAAACGAGAAAATGTTAAATATTAGTAGTAATGAAGTTCCAAACTCCCAATTCTATTTCCCCCGAAATCAGCTAACACTTTTTCAATATCTCAAAGATTCATGTATTTACCTGACAAACTATTGATAAATATATTTCCATAAGATGAAGCATATTGTTCATTGTTTTCTGGAACGTTAAGATGTGGCCCACAACTGTTTTGCCCGACACTCAGCTCAGAGGTAAAGAAAATGATCCCATAATAAGCGAACACATTTGTAAAATACAAAAATGATGTAAGAAGAGTAGTCTTCAAAAGTTCCGGAGAAAAAAGCAGAAATAGTGATGAGAATGGCGATTTAGAATAGCCAGTCTTCTCTCCTATCGAGTGAAGAAGAGGACCTTCTTCTAAAGAAGCATCTTCTTCACCTTTCTGTACTAAAGGACTAAATATCAGAACACCAGGAGGAACTCTCGATCTGTTCAATAGAGCTACTTTCTCTAGAACTTTGTAGGCTTCACTTGTTTTCCCTTTCATAGATAGATATCTTGGAGATTCTGGTACGACACAAGCAATAAGAAGCACACTCAAAGGTGTAAGACAAGAGGACACAGTTAACCATCTCCATCCTAGTCTTGGCATAATTACCTACGAAGGAAACAAAGTATCTGGATTGAATAGAATTACCAGATGGAGTGATGCTTTATTCGATTGAGACACCAAAATATTCACGATTTGATTAAATACATCACTGGAGTGACCTATCCTTTGAAGCCTACATAATAGTACTGATATCACTTAACTCTTTTTTGATGTTTGAAACTATATTTGAACCCTAAATAATAGTACTGATATCCCGAAAAGGGAAATGTGATAACGAACATGAGCAAGACGGAGTAGTAAAAATTCTTAGGACTCAACAATATGCATACCCAAGCAAGAGAAGCGGCTATTATATTTCCAACAGAGTAGAAAAATGAGATAGCAGCAGTCCAAGAGCCTCGACTAGAAGCAGGAGCAAACTCCAAAAACCACGAGGCAAATACATGTACTCCGCCAGCACCAAAACCAAACAAACATAGCAGAAGCAACAAGTATATGTAGCCTGGGGTGAAGGCAGCGAAGAATAAAGCTCCTCCAACGCATATCATCATACTAATACAACTCATCCTACAAGGAAAAAGAACGAGTCACAATATATAGATTTGAAGATCTGCCAATTGAAGCGAACGTATAAAATGAAACATAAGTAGTGCTCCCTCCATCACAATATACGTGTACCTTCAAATGCTTATCAAGGGATTCATAACATCATATAATACACATCAACACATATATCAAAACTTCAATCATTAAAACTGACTATTTGAATACAATGTCAAATTTGAGTTTTTTTAACTTAACTTAGATGAAAATAGCATATATAGAGACTTATATATCAAAATTGAACTTTTCAAATTCATCTAAGATGCAAGTACGATGGCCTTAGACCGAACGAAAAATAACAGATACACCGCTGCACAAGACTACCTTCTTCCATAAGCATCTGATATAAATCCCCAAACACAGCCTCCCAAAATAGTGCCTGAAAACATTGCACTTGTTAACATGCCTTCTTGACTTGAAGACAGTCCCCATTCAGACTTAACTGCTGGTCCAATTACAGACACAAGAGTTACTCCCATGGCGCTCGATGCCCAACCTAGTCCTGCATAAAGAAGACCAACAACATGGAAATTTCCAAACCCGATTGAGGATATTGCTTCATCCAACGTAAATGTACCACCCATGTCTCCCATTTTTCAATCACTATATGCCGAATATCAAAATTTCCTTGTTATTTTCTCATCTTGAAAACTAACTTCAACTTTGTACTTAAAGTTTCTTGATTGAATTAAGACAAACTGACAAACAAAAATCTTGTAAGATTGGAGGTAGTATTTTATTGAATTATTGATCAGAATTACGCATGGAGAATGATACAGTATTTTTTCACTAATTTATTTAGCTATATAAAACAGAATACCGAACCAGGTGTCTCGTGGACTGTGACCTCACCACAATAATATATTTATGTTTTTAGCTAATCATTGTTACATGCACGATGTCCCTATTGAATAAATATTAATTTTAAAATGATCGGGGTGTACATTATTACTGCATCTAAATTCGTTTACTCCCTCAATTTCATCGTTACTGAATTTTTTAGTAGATCAATTTTATTTTTAAAACTTATCATTCTAAAATTAATATAGCGAAGTTTAATTATTATTAAAAGTCAAACTTAAATTGTATATAAATTGAACTTTTTGATCAATTTAAACACGAAAAATTAACTCACCCGGATCCCACATTCCTACCCCCACCATTCCCCTTCCTTTCATCACCGTAACCAGTCGATCTCACCATCACAAGTTGCAACCACCCAAAACATTCCAACAGTCGATTGCAAATTGCAATTGAGATGAAATGGGATGGGCCCAAGGGCCCCATAGGCCATAACCTAATAATAAGCATTGAAACTCCCATACTGTGGGCCATACGTAGAGATGAGCATAATTTGGCAAACCCGTCCGATGAGGACAGGTTTTTGGCGGGGTTTTTCTAATTATAGAAACCCAAAACCGGGATGGTGGGTTTTTTTGGCAAATATATGGATATTTTTAAAAAGTTCATATTCACGGGTTTAACCGCAAATACTCACGAGTATTATAAATTTATAATAACCTAATGACTAATGTAAATTAAAATCCACTCGGTACTCGATCTGGTGACAACAAATTGATGTGCCAACATGCTAACATCTTGACAAACCTGATCCAATCTTGCGGGTTTCAGTCTATGTAGCTTCCTCACTAAAGTACATCTTCCCAATCCAGTTCACATGACTTGCCCCATTATCTACACTCTTAACAATATTTCTTTGAATAAAATACTCCATAAATCATTAAACAACTTCAATTGTATTCCTTTTCTTTTAATTATTAGAGCATCTTGCTGTGTAAATGTATTTTCAACATCCAAAATACAAAAGCTTAACAAGCCATCCACTAGGATAAACTAAAATTAGCATTCTACTATGAACTGGTAGCTTGCAAAACGCTTACCTGATGTTTATTAAAAAACATCTTCAGGAGGACGATGCTACAAATAAAATATTAGGTTACTACCATGGTCTAGGCTTGAGTATTATTGTTATCAACATGTTCGAGATTGGACACTCTAGTTTCCAGGGGATTAAGTTGTTTTGTTACTTGATTAGAGATGGAGTTGCGATGGATTAAGAGATGTTCGAATTTGAATAGGATCATTAATCCTGATGTTGTCGCGAACCCCATTGTAAACCGTAGTAATCTTGTTCCAATTGTTGACAATCAAGTTTTTCACGGCTCCTGAAAAACATTACATTTTGGTTAATTAAATAACATCAGAGTACTTCTAACAACATGTATTTGTAGAGTATATTTGAACTCCAACAATATCAAATTTCGTAAATTAAATAACGTCAAAGTAATTTCGTAAATTAAACCGTAGTATATTTACACTCCACATGAAGAATATATAATTGGGTTGAAGTACTTTTGTACTCTGACATAAATTCTCAGAGTATATTTGCATTCCAAAATGAAGAATATATAACTGGGTTTGAGTATTTTTATATTATGACATGAATTTTTAGGTATATGCATTCCATCATGAAGAAAATATAAGTGGGTTGGAGTACTTTTTTGCTCTAACATAAATTCTCAAAGTATATTTGCACTCAACCATGAAGAATATATAACTGGGTTGGAGTACTTTTGGACACTTACATAAATTATCAGAGTATTTGTTCACTCCGCCATCATAATTTAAACAACAATTTTACTTGAACTAAAACTTCAAGTGAAATTAACTTCAGAGTACATTTGAACTCTCAAATCCGTTAACAAAATATATTTGAACGCCAACTTGTACTCTCTTAACTGATTTGAGAGTGCGAACGTACTCTGTTAACTGAAGTTGGAGTATAAATGTGCTCTGTCGTTATTATTGACACCATTTTGTTGGCACCATATACATGCCCATTTAAATAGTATTGCCATGTTATATTTTGCAATCTCCACCCGATAAGATGAAGTGAAGCAAATAAGTATTCACTATATTTTTAGGTAACCCAATTTTCGTTACAATTATTACTTGTGTATGAGTGTAATTTCGATTTTATTCTCGTGTTAAATTGGAATGAAAAACGGGTTCAGGGACATCAAAAGAAAAGAAAAGTTGTATAGAGTATATCAAGAAATAAAAAAGAATTGATACGTTAGAGACATGATTAACAATTAATCGATAGTTTATGAGCAACCGCCTGATTAAACTATTATTCTGTTCTTAACTTCTCGTTACATCAGTAACACAACATGACAATGAGTTCATGAGTTGGTAAAAAGTGATCGTAAACCAAGAGGTTATGAATGCATAGCAGATTGAATATTTACCCTTCATAGTTTGATGGGAGATAAAAAGATATAACATTTTACATGTTTTATAGTTATTTGAATTCGAATTTGGATTTGGTTCAAATGTTAATATGTAATTTGTATTCGTATTCATATTCTATATATTTTATAGCTATTTGAATTCGAATTCGCTCTTCGTTAGATATTTTTTAAATACAAATATTTGATTCAAAATTCTGTTCATATTCATATTCGTATTTAAAATTAGATTCACTATTATATTCAGATTCATTATTTGTTATTGGTACTCGAAGTAATATTCTGATTGGTAACTGTATTCAACACGAACATGAACAAATGTAGCAAAAATTAATCCAGTAACTATGAACAATAATATAAACAATATATGCATTAATCCACCAATTAACAAATATGAACAATATCTGCATTAATCCACTAGCAAAAGTCAACACACAAACTATTAACCAGTAATTAACAATTAATCTTAGCACAAATTTATATCAAAACAAAACAAAACTGGTGAAGTTCCTTCCCTTGTTGTTAGAAAATTTTACCTTAACTGGTAACTTCTGTACTGCATGACAAGGATGTATAAAATCGTTAGTGTTACGATTTCACATTTAAGAATAAGGGATAAGGCAATTAGGCAATCATACATTATCACAAAAGTCACTTGGGGTGAAATTATACGTTCCCATGATCATCACAAATGTCACCATTGTTTTGTTCTGGTCTTCTCCTCCAACAAAATACTCCTCCCACCCACAATACTCTCTTCACCACCCTAACGCCACCAATAAACACCGTCAAGTAATACAACAACCACCCTGCCACATCGGCACCACCAACATTGAAGCCCACAAGTCTCTTCGCCTCAACCACTATCACCAGTGCTTCAACCTCATCTTTCAGCCTCCACCACAACATCCCGAAACCACCCGCCAACGCCACCTTCCCAATCCACCTCTCCGTATTATCACCCACCACCGGCTTCACAACCACCTCCGACCAAAACCGCATGGTTTCATGCAAACCCAAGAAGAAAACAACCCTCCTTACAAAACCTTTCTCTTCACTAAAACCTACACCATCCCCATCTCCTGAAATGCTTCCTTCTATTCCAAAACAAATGCAAACTTGGAAAACACAGAGGAATATCCAACCATCATATGAACAACGTCGAGGGGATTCGATATCTCTCCCCTTAGTATCAATTGAATGATTTGTTTTTGTTAATCTACCGGTTAGGACATGAATTAAAGCTCCAGAAGCAATTATTCCAACAAGAATGTAGTGAGAAGTGTATAATGCTATGAAATAAAGGGGTTCAATATTTTTCAATTGATTAACTTCAATGGAATATTGATAATGTGAAGTTGTCAACCTAGCTAGAAGCAAATATCCCAGAGGAAGAAGAAGACTAAGACTAATACTTGTGATCATCTGAAAGAATTCGACCATTCTTGAACATGGCTTAAGGGATTTTGAATCCTTCTCATTTTCTTGAGAAATCTTCATTTGTAAACAGATTTCTTGATGCATTAATGAAAATAAGTCGGCCCAAAATTTGTTTCTCTTACAAATGAAAACAAAAATAGAGAACTATATATATAGAGAGCAAATTGTCTCAAACGGTGTGAGAAAGTAATGCTCCTTAAAAGTTCAAAAGTTGTAAATTAATCCCTAAAATTGGATAAAAGTTGTAACTTAGTTCAATTAGCGACACAGGTGTGAAAGTTTAATGGAACATTTGTTCCCGAAAGTGGAAGCTAGTTGCACAATTACCGTTAAGTTTAACACCTTCGTTAACTTTTGGATGGAATCGCAAATTTTGACCAATTTCGGGAATTAATTTACAACTTTTTAACTATCGCGGACCAAATGACAATCTTGAATCATTTTTTATACCATATGGCCAATTTTCTCAATATATACACACAATTACAAATATAAATACACAAGTTGGAGAAGCTATAATGCACAAAAGTGGTTTATTAAAAACGTAAAGTAATTGACTAATTGCACATGAAAGGCGCGGGAGAAAAAAGAATTGTTAAGTTGAACGTGTAAGCTTCAACGTGTACTTTTTAAATGGTTTTGAATAGTCGAACTTATTTCTTCAAAATTATTTTATTGATAAGTGATTGGTGGTGGTGGAAAATTTTACTCCGTATTATCCATCATTCCATTCATTCATTAGTATTTTTCCAAAATGGTTCAATTCACGATAATATAATTTTCTATTTAACATTATTTTATCCATGTTTGATCCCTAATCTATAGCCTAATTTTTATTTCTACAACATATATATATATATGAAAGTGTGAATACTATTTTTTCGTTTTGGGCACACTTCGGTAAAGAACTTGAATGCTAAAGTGATGATAGTCTAACTTCTTCATGCGTTTAGGTTCGAGTTTTGTAAGAAACAAATTTCTGCATTAGAGTGGTAGAAAGTCAAATCTAAACACGTTAATCCTATCCTATAAGAAACATCCTCAGTTTAACTCCTCATAATAACTTAAGGCCATATATTGACAGTGACCTACAATGAAAATACCATCTTTTCATGAGAAATTCTGCTATATTATTAGTCAAAAGAAAACTTATAATTTTTGATAAGGCCATATATGACATTTAAAACTTTACCAGTGTTTCGTTATCAATAAAAATTCAAAAAGAGTTTTGTTCAACTATACACTATCCAAATACCATACATCATTGTATACCAGTTCCAAATTATTTCAAGCAACTATCCAATATCATATCAGAAATATACATCTTTTCTAAATTTAATTTGATATAGGTACCTGAACTTGAATTTGTTTCCAAATAAAAATTTGATGAACTTTTTGTAACAATTAGACACCTAAAGCATAAAATGACACCTGAAGTTTTGTTTTTCAGATTTATTTTAGGGCAAATGACCAGGATGATCACTTATGTTTGGGTAGGGGTCCCGGTTGATCACCTATGTTTCAAATGGTCCTGGTTGATCACTTATGTTTTTAAATCGAGTCTCAGTTGGTATTTTAGACCTAAACTCTGTAAATTATCACCTAATTACCTCACGTGACAGGCACATGTCATTTTTCAGGGGTAATTTAGTCATTTCAAGTCCTTTTTCCAATTTTTTTTTTCAAAAAAAAAAATCAAAAAACAAGTGAGGTTGATTTAGAAATATAAGTGATCAACAAGGACCCTTTGAAACATAAGTGATCAACCGAGACCCCAACCCAAACGTAAGTTCCCTTATAATGTAAAAATCACAACAGATTAAGTAAAGAATAAAATGTACATTGATTGTTAGAGATAAATATGTATCATTAAGTTGAACTTAAAAATAAAATGTATAAAATAATTATTGTAAAATAAGGATGGAGGGGTATTATCTCTAACAATCAATGTACATTTTATTCTTTACTTAATCTGTTGTGATTTTTACATTATAAGGGAACTTACGTTTGGGTTGGGGTCTCGGTTGATCACTTATGTTTCAAAGGGTCCTTGTTGATCACTTATATTTCTAAATCAACCTCACTTGTTTTTCGATTTTTTTTTTTGCAAAAAAAAAAATTGGGAAAAAGACTTGAAATGACTAAATTACCCCTGAAAAATGACATGTGTCGGTCACGTGAGGTAATTAGGTGATAATTAACAGATTTTAGGTCTAAAATACCAACTGAGACTCGATTTAGAAACATAAGTGATCAACGAGGACCATTTGAAACATAGGTGATCAACCGGGACCCCTACCCAAACATAAGTGATCATCCTGGTCATTTGCCCTTTATTTTATTTCTCAGTTTTTTGACATTTTAAAATCCAATGACAAAAATCATATTAAAAATATAACTTTTTGAAGAAAAAATCTACAAAAAAAAATCAGATGTCACTTCAAACATCAACTACAATTACATAAATTCAATAAAATCAAAATAAAAGGATGTAAAGCATGAACATGCAGTTTGCTCACCCCGGTGGTTAACAATGAGAAATGCAGTTTGCTCTAAATGACCAGACGCAACATTGATGTGCTTCCTTCGAAAGTGATTTCTTCTCCCCACCACCATCGATTCTGTCCATGCTCTAATGCAATCTTGTTATATAATTCGTCAAATTTAGTTGGGTTAACAATATGGAGGTTGCCTGGAGGTTGATTCATTTCGTTTTTCAGGAGATTTTCATCATCATCTTCATCAACTTCGCTGTCCTCTGCTTCATCGATGAGCTTGAGTGGATCGGAAAAGGAATCGGAGTCGGCGAGGTTGGGCAATTGAAGAGCCTACGGGAGTAGCTATGGTCAAATATGTTAGATTAAATATGATGTTTTATACTAATTAATTAGAATTGCATATTAATGGGGCAGGTTAAATATTTGAGGTTGAGTTAGGTATATAATTAGGTTGAGTTAATTTTAGTTATAGTTTGACTATTTTATCCACCATCAAAAAATTTAAGACCTAAGAAATTTAGAAAAAGGTGAAAATAAAAATTTAGTTGTCATTTTTGTATTTCAAGTGTTTATTTAAAACAAAAAATTCGTCAAATGCTAATTTGAACAAGATTTGAGAGTTCAAGTGCCTATATAAAATTAAGCCTCTTTTCTGTTTACTCCTCTACTATTTGGAAAGGATAAGGGATACGGTAAGGATAAGAATAGGGTGTACCAGAAAATCAACAAAAACAAAAGTTATTTAAATTATAAGTTTTCTCATATTAAAACCTTTTTGGAATGTATCTTTTAAATTTAATAATTATGTAATTTATTTTTTACCTTTGTATTAACTGAATTTGTATCTAATACTAAAAATAGATTTAGGAATATCACAAACAAGATAAAAAGTTTAGGAGCACATATAAAACATGGTGATAGTAGAGAGGGCAAATGGGCAACAACTCTTTTGTTATTATTGAACAGTCATTACACGAAAAAAAAAGTGACGATAAAATCGTTTTTGTCCACTTTTAAAACATGAGTTAAGAACAATAACAATTAAAATATAATTGATAAATTGAGAAGTAACTGCAAATATATGTGATGCACATTGCCAGTAAATGACGACAATATCACTAATTTTTTTTAGATACCCCTAAACATAATCATTTAACGAAAAAGGTAACATCAAAATTATTTTTGCCCATTTCCTAAAACATGAGTAATCAACAGACATTCTGAAACATTAGTGATGCACTATAAGCCTACAATCAATCATGTTAGACTACCATCATTTATTTTTGACTTTCTATATGAATTGCCTAACGGACGGACTTCTTTAGTCATGCATTTAAGTTCACACGAGTCTGAAGAACATATATATGCCTTACAAATTATGTACAATAGAAAGCTTGCATGAGCTAACAGTAATTCCTTGCAAGTACTCAAATTATAGATATAGAGCTAGGGCGGATCTAGGATAAAAATGAGGAAGACGACTTTAGAAAAAGTAAAATAAAAGGGATCATAATTAAAATTAAAAACACTAGAGCTCAAAATAGCACTACGATGGAATGCCAAATAGGCCGTAGAGGACTTGAACCTGTGACCTCTATGTTTCAAACTGATGCTCTAACCAACTAAGCTACCTACTTGCTTTGTTCACTGCATACTACACATATTAGATAGCATAACATCCAAAACTGTAAGGGGGCCAATGCCTCCCCTACCCTCTAGGTCCGCCCTTGAATAGAACACTGCATAATTTTATGGAAACATGGCCTCAGCAAATAGAAGTGTTAACCTTCTGTAATCGTACAATACCAGCGGCACCTCCATAGCACAACCATCTCTCACTTCCTTTATTCATATTCCATCTTACCCTGTGGATCGCAATCGACTTGGGAGGAAAACGGTCAATCTCATCAACATCGTGTTGTTGCTCGGTCGCATTTTGGGAGGTTTCTGGATTCTCTCCTGCATTTGGGGACATTTCTGGATTCCCATTGATGCATGTTAGAGCTTTCTCATCTGCTTTTGAGGTTCTTTTGGTGGCCAAGTCATGTGCCTGTTTAGTTTTCGGAGAAACCGATGGTTTCATATCAAATTTGCCTCGTGGATCATCGCCATAACACAGAGCTGCAAGAACAGGATTAGAAACATCCCTGAAAACAACTTCAGAGAGAGTGTTGCATAACTAAATCTGAGTATTTTGGAAGGTATCAATTTACCTTGAGGTTGTTCATCTAAAATTTTATTCTTTCCATTTTCTTCTTTTGCCCTTTTTTCCTGATTTGAGATATGAAGAAACCCACGTAAGGTTTTTGGGGCATCGGCCCATTCATTTAGTGATTTTTTCATCGGAAAAGGGGTATCGTGTTGTGGAATGATAATGGTAAATTCTGATTCGTCCTCCCTCAGTGATCCACAGAGGAAGTGGGGATTTCGATTGCGCAAAACAGGTTTCTCTACTGCTCTTGTTGTCAACTGAAAAGAGACAAATGAACATAATCCGTTCTGACTCAATATTACCTATGGGTCAAAATAAAAGCACACGATAACACTAAAACCACACCAAAAGACTAAATCCACAAGATAAACATTTGGAGCCCACAGTTCTAAAAAAACATTCAGATGCACCATATACCCAAGCTAATTTAATGGAGTCGGTCAAAGTAGAAAACTAAATATAGTGTGCCATTGACCAGTGGCCACAATGGATGCAGGAAAATGAAAGTGTCAGTGGTGAGTGCCCAAACCATCATTTGAATTTTTTCACGTAGTTAGTTAATGAAATGTCCACTTCCATTCATGATAATGGCATTCCGTGTCGTAGTTATTTTGGTTACACTTTACATTACACATGGAGTGCAATAATCAACTGGAACAGTGAGAAATCATTAATGAGAAAATCATTGGGCTCATAATATTTAAGGACATCAATTATAGCTCTATTTAAGAAGATATAACTATTCATATAGACTTCCTTGTTCCTAAATGCAGGAAGCAAACCTTTTAGGGTTTGATAAAAAGGATCGACCACAGGTTTTTTTGTTTCTTGCAAAACAAGGCCTGGGTATATACTACATTAAAATATAAGAAAGAGATCTGAGAATGCTAGGTTGTTACTAGTTACTACATTGTCTGCTCTTTTACTTAGGTTTTTGGCACAAGGGGTAACTCATAACCTGATGGCACAGTAAGATAGTGGTGAATTGGTGATGAATGTACGTGGTCTGAACAATCATAACAGTGCAATGACCATTACTAACATACCTGAAAACGGAGGGCATTACCATCCACACCACAATATGCAACAATACCTAAATATCAGAAGATTAAAAGTGTATTAAGTAATCAGTGAATGCAAAAGAAAAATCTGACAGCTTTCGATTGATCTAGTTTTAGTCTTCTATATATAATATAAAAATATATAAATTCGACCAATGAACCAGTAACAGAGTTGAACGATGATTGTGAAAATAGTTTTCAATATCACAAATGATTTATACTCATATGGTCATCAATGCATTAGTGAGAATATGACAGGTCAACATGATGCAGCATCTAAGAGTCACACCTGTTTTCCGTGAAACATGGACATCCCATATTGAAAAAGAAGAACAGAGGTAGCTAGAACATCCCCGTTGTGAAGTCCCACTAAAAGGTTTTCCAGTAACCGGGACATCATTTGCAGCTTTCGTCAAGCTCACTACTCTTAACGTCCCATCATCAAAAGACACAAGAACACATCTACAAAGCACAATAAGTTAACATTTCATGAAGCAGAATTTCCAGCATTACCACTGCATTATGAACTCATACCGAGGATCAGGAAGCCAATCTAAACTCAATATATTCATGTGAGTTGGACGGAGTTCCCATAAAGGATGGAACGGATCACTGCATTTTGTAGGAAAGTTGGTGAGCGTAAATTTAATAATTAATAGAGGGAAATACGTATACTTCAGAATGTACCTGGAAACTAATAAAGATTAAATTCCATAATCCAAACAGTAGAAAGCAACAATTCTACCTCCAAGATTAATTATTAAAAATTTTAGATAACGTAGCAACTTTTGATCTAGCAATTCTTGGCTTGGACAATTTTTCGCTAGGCAAAAGGACATCATTAATTATTACCAAATTAAACAAATTTATCATTGCAGAGATAAAAATAAATTCTCCTTCATTCGCCCTGATTCACCCCAATCCAAACACACCATAAGTACTAATATAACAAACTATGTCGGTGCTAATATAGCAAACTATGTCAGCATCAAAAAAATATCATAACATTCAACACTATTAGCTGTAAGCCGTCAAAGAACTGTTTCCACCCTTTCTCATCGAACATCTATAAAACACCAGGTGACCCTGTTCCATCTGTGTTTCCAGAACAAACTTTGACATCGAATCCACAAAGTTCGCCTTTAACAAGATGCAATACCATATATAGACATATTTCCAATCTTGTGTGCCATGTCTGCTAAAGTATGTTTACTAAGAATTCATTTCAGAAAACGCTGGTCTGCACATACTGGAAAATACTACATAGACTTGACAAAACTGAAGAGGTACTTAAGTTTTGAAAATTAGTATTTATATAAGAAGTAAATTGTGATTACCCTGCACTAGACAAGCGTCCATGAACAATAGAAGTTTGTCAAACTGAATTTCGTTCAACACACTCAGCCTACCACTAAAACCTTTATGTCACCATGATAACCTAATAAGAAGTTTCCCTATTTATAAAACCTTCAATATCTCTCATTCTCTCCGAGATCCATTTTAATTTTTTTAAGCAAATAAAAATATCATCGAGTTGCTAAGTTGGTATTTCCCAACCCTGTCCTGGTGCACCAGATTACCACCAAAACAATTAACTAGTAAGAGATAAACCACATCTAATGTTACTCAGATGGAGTATTAGAGGTTTCGCTCCAAAACATGTTATCAAGAGGACGAGGAAAATTACCCAGAGGATATATATTGAAAACAAAAACAACGCCTTCCATTTGAACGAGTCTACCACTCTCAGTTAACCAGGCTGGAAGTTGGACTTCGCAATAACAATTACTTAATGCAGAAATAATGACCCCGTTTTTCGTTAAACTTTGGCGTGAACAACAAAATTTGGGTTGTAACTATAGTGCCTGCATCAGGTGGAACCGTGGAAGTGAATAGAGATAAAAAAGAACGAGAAAATTAATTACCGTAAGTCCCAGAACTTCAATCCTTTATTTCCACCAGTGACGATTACATTTGAAGCATCACTGCTGCATATTTTAAACACAATATTCAGCCATATGATTAGACATAACGTTAAATCAATATTTATAATTACTAATTTACTATCATTAATTGCTCTAACAAAAATTCACTAACACGGTAGATTTTTTATTATTAAAGAAACATCATGAGGGATCGATTGTTGCTTAGATTATCGAATCAAGAGATTATGCTAGCCTGCAGTAAATAACTACAAATAAATAAATGACAAGTTACAATGTACAGTTGCTCACTCAAACAAATTTCAGAATGTAACTAGTAATTGTGTACAGCAACTAAGTAATCATTCAAGTGAAAGGAACTAATGGAGATGATTAGGACATTATCAAAGAATGATAAGGTTCCATCTTAAGAGAACACTTCATCCCTCAGTATTTGTTATGGACAATTGCTTATAGCTTCATGCATTAGTTATGCAACCATTTTAACAATCAAACCTTAAGACTATAGAAAAATTGTTAATAACTATTATGCCAAATGTTCTACAAAAATATAACAGAGTAGGGTTTGTTATGGCTTTCATAGAGAAGTTAATCCATTCTAGTTCTACTTTGCTCAAGAAACAGTGGAAGATAATTGGAGATTTTGTGTTCAAGTCTGAAATAAAAACAAAATTACTCATATCAGAAGAACACAGGAAATTATATACTTGAAACAACATTATTAAGCTGGCAGTTAAGAGAGTAAAACATTTGCAACTTGTAAAAGGTGAACTCTTAGAATTTGATAGTTAACCAACAAAATTATATCAACATAACGATGCACACTACACAGTTTAATGGAGGTCAATTCTGGTTGCATTTTCAAATATCAATACCCCAGAAGACGGTCTATCTAGAGTCGAACCTTTCAGCTGGTGCCCATGCAAGGGTTCTAATTGGACATGTATCAGCATTGAAACAAAGAAGAGGTTTTGTCTCTGCAAATGGAAAAAAAACAATCATCAATCCACTTCTTATCCAAAGGAAACTAGAAATATCATTGTTCAAGGGTAAGCATCTACATCACATTAACTAGGTGATGCCAGGCATCAGTGCAAATGCAAGCTTATACATAGGGTTACATTACGAATACAAAAACAAATGACCACCTTATGTGACATTTCAGGATAGCACATACCTCTACATGAAACAGCAGCAGAGAACTTAAATAATGCAACCTGTAATTCCCAACATTTGTAAATTGAACCTTATGAGTTAGTCTTGACAAAGAAGAAAAGCAACCATGATAACTCTACACCTAACAGCCTTAAAGCATTCTAGATTTTCATATTCCAACCGGATAGTCTTTTACAATTTTTCGTGATGATCATTGACTACTTTCAATGGCATTAAGTATGGAGTATGGATACGGTGATAATATACTTCTCTCTTCCTTTTTTTCTGACATACTTAGTGGAAACAAGTATAAATAAATAACAGAGGATGGTTATACTACCACTCCATCATGACATCCAGCTACGAACATATCATGTGGAGACGATGTTGACCACCCAACCGTCAGAGGGGTACTGCAAACACAGAACAAGATAATGTAATTTTAGAATAATAATGGCATAATCAGCAACATAATTTTTCTAATCTTAAAAATTGGAAACATACATTTAAAATGATAGGCAATAGCTGGAGTATGATAAAGCTCATACAATATGAGAATTTAGAAAATCAACTCTCTCATGGATAGTAGTGCTTGTGAATTTACTACGAATGTAGGAGTAAAGGGAAAGGGAAATTCCATAATAAGAGGTCACAATGAAAATGTATATATACACGAAACTTGCAATTTTTTTTGCATCAACTCGGCTCTTAATAAAGATGTTATAACCACGTGTTTTACCTTTTCTTGTTCCCCCAATTAAAATTTGAGCACCTAAATACTGGCTGCAATTTTATGAAGCGAGGATCAGTACATTCCAATTGAGAAGAAGAATTATAGATAACTTGAACTGCATGTGGACAAGGAACTTCCCACCTGCAACATGATATTAGTTTAAGAAGATCTAAAAGCTAAAATTTAATATAGTTAAACATTAAAGTTGGTCAGTGTGCCATGGTTAAGAAAATGAAAATAATAAGATAGACACTTCAACGCCTAAACAGTCCACACTTTTCTCTTGACTAAAAAAAAATTTGAATGAAGGAAGATAAATAGGACACCAATTAATAAAGAAAGGTAACCAGCTAAATCCGTTGCAAAGGACAACTCATGAGGGGGGAAAATATTCTGATACATGCTTCTTCTAAATGATTAAAAGGTAAGCAAAAATATCAAACCTATTTTCATGTCCTATGGAGTCTTTATATTCTCTAGTTCTTCGATATAATGCAATAAATCGAAATGGCTCACTAAACTGCCTATGCTTCTTATCTATCTTGATGCAGTAGATAATCTTTGTACTTATGCGTAGGTCAATTCGGAAACAGCCTTCTGTGATCACAGGGTTGAGGCTGCATATACTCATTTTAGGTCAATACAAGGTCACAGTTGCTTAGGTACCATGGAATCCAACAATTGAGTAGCTAGATAATTGATCATAAAATTAGGACATAAAATATTGGAACTTACACTTCAATAGATCCATTGCCAAGAACAACAGCAAGGTAACCCAACCTGAGTTTATCATGAGAATTTGATGGTTGCCATTTAAGATCCCATACAACTTCACCATTATGAGCAAGACACAACATCATTCTTGGCAAAGGAACATGATCTGTGAAAGTATAGTTAATCAACGAATTCACATCTCTATATTTGCCTTAACTTTTAACCTTCTATGCTTTAATGAATTTGGCAATAACTTACATTCAGTTTGTTCACTTTTTAATGGAGGACTACTTCTGTTATTGGCCTCGGCGACATGTTCAGATCCCACACCCCCAACTGAAATTGTCCCGAATTCTACTCCAGGGTATTGGATTGGATGTGGGTAGACTAATGGCCTTCCATTATTTACATTGTTTAGAGCTTCATTTATAGCTTTTCGTCTTTGTCTCTCTCCCATTTTTGTAGCAGCGGAAGAATTTAGGCCATCTGTTTGACCTTTTTGGTTAACACACTTCTTCATTTTCTGAACATGGGCAGGAACATCTTCAGATTTTTTTACAGAGTCGCCTTCATAAGTATCTGCGGAAGCTATTTCATTAGCAGCCAGTGAAGATGAATCCATGGGACATTGGGTTGCAGGTGAGTTCACTACATGGCTGCCACTTTTGATATTATCTGAAGTGTCACTTGTTCTATGTTTCTTTGGTCTCCCTCTAGGCTTTTTGGCTGAAGCAGGATTTGAATGATCTGATCGACGTTTTTGATAACAGGTTTTGTACTTTTTCTGACCTTTAGATGAGTTGCTTTCTTCGGTGGAAGCATCCAATATGCACCATATCTGAACGGCACCACGTCCAGTTAGGAGAGAACCAATCTTGTGATACAATGATCCAGGGGGGTGAGAAGCAACAGCAACAAACTGCGTAATCAGTTAAAAGGCTAACATAATTACATAAGCAAGTCGTTCTAGTCATTTACACATAGACTAAAGAAAATAAAAAGTAGTCAAAAAGTACACTGCAAATGTAGAATTACAATTATTTGAAACTACATCATTGGTTGGTTGCAATTTTATAAGAAAAAGTAGTCAAAAAGTTCATCGGGAATGTAGAAGTACAATTTTCTATTCTAGAATGACAAGTATTTTTGAACAAAAAATTGTTCAAGGATGGCAAGTACAAATGAACGGAGGGAGTATATTGCAAAATCCTATTTTTCTGTTAATCTATACAAATAAATAGTAGTTAAGATTAAGCAGATAACTAGAGAAAAAATGTATTAAACCCAAACAGATAAGTCTCTCTACTCTTTAGCGTACCTAATGGTACTGTTTCAATAGATTATGAAGAATCAGAATAACATTGCATCTAAACCCTCAATATTAACTGAAAGTTGGATACTATCTCATTGAACTGCCACATGTACATAAGTAAGCAACATTTCTTTTTGTTCATATAAAGCTTGTCCGCTGTACTCTTGAGTGTTGCACCTTACCCCCAACATTGAAGTAATTTGCATAGAACCTTAGATCAGTTTTTAAAGAGAAGTTAACTCATGCCATATGGTGCGAACCTTATAAGAAGTCGGAGTATTACTTTGTGCATAATCACAGAGGGGAAAAGAAGTGCAACTTTTTGAAGAAAATTCAAGGAGATCAAAAGAAGTTCACCCAGAAGTATCCCTGTCAACTGATAAATTTTCAAAAAATAAACAAGTCAATATTGTTAAACATTCTAGTGGCTTGTCTAGGTAACTGAAACATATATCAAGCAATTCTAATATGATGATAGCAATGCTTACAAGTCGACGTATAATCTCAATCTAGAGCAATTTTTCTCTAAAATGTGTCAAAGAATTATGGATGTGCAGGTGGCTCCACAAATAATGTATTACAAAAAAGGTTCACACTTAAGTCATTCTAATGCACCAACTTTGCAAAAACTGGAAATTAATAGGTGTGCCGTGTGCATGCATGCAGAACAGAGGATTGGAATGAGCAAGAGAGAGTAAAGCACTATTGGTAACCAGTTACCTCCATTCTCATGCCAGATACAGATTGTTGAATAGCCCCAGGACACCAATCCAATGCCCAGACTGAACCTCCAACATACACTACAACATCTTCGCTGTAGCAAAAAGAGGTCAAAAGTTTAACAACATGCAATTATATGCATGGACACAGAAGCAACATGCAAATAATAAATTTACATAAGCACTAAAAGCATTGATTTAATAGAAAAATATATCAGTTTTATTAACTTTACATATAGTACACACAGAAGATACTAAAATAGGTCCACGCTGCATGAAACGAAACAAAACTCTACAATAATATATCTAGTAACTCAAAATTGACTTAAATCTTTCCATGTAGTACACATAGAACATACTAGAAGAGGTCCGAGTTGTGGGAAACGAAAATAAAATCTACAATAATATATTTAGTAACTCAAGATTGACTTAAGTCTTCTCATGTAGTACACAGAGAACATACTAAAAGAGGTCCGAGACTCCGAGTTGCGTGAAACGAAACAAAATTCGACAATAATATATTAGTAACTCAAAACTTAAGTTTAAGTTCATTATACACTTAGACAAAAACTTGGAAATGAGCTTTCAAATCGTTGTAAGAAAAATAGTAGTCTTTAAATTTTAATTCATCATCAATCTACTGAAATACACATGCAACTTTTTTGTTATATTCATTGATTTGTCTCATACTCCCATCATAACTACAAGTCTCATCACGAAAAAGTGATATTTTAAAATAGTGAAACAATAGCAATAACATGCACCAATGCATCTAAAGAGGCTCTCATCTAAGCAGGGCAGACAGGTTTGGATGAATGCAACCTTACCTTTGTGAAAACAGGGAGGTTGTTCTTGATTGATCTAAGATAAAGGATTAAGACTATACTTCAACATAGATAAGAAGCACATGTACTTTCGTGACCCAGTTAAATTCATTTCATGATATGCAAGAGCTAGAGAACTTAAATGATACTCCATAACTTATAAAAGAGAAAAATTATATTAAATAAAAAATGTAGCAGAGCCTCATACCCATAACACAAGGTTATCAAAATCGATAAGTTGGCTTATCATAGTTGTAAGGTGTGTTTATAAATAAAAATAAATAAATAAAATAAAATAAAATAAAAAAATAGTTGTAAGGTGTGTTTAGTGGAACTGTTTGTCTATTGCCTCAATTGCGCAATATAAAAAAATAAAAATAAAATAAAACTATAGTATGAACAAAAAAGGTTTATCAATAAATAGAACCAACATAGATAGTTAAGTAATGATATAGAAAACCGAAGAGGATAAATTGTAACAAAATACAGATCTATGAGAAGAAGAATAAGTACTATACCTTGGCTGTGAAGAAACTGATTTTTCACTATTTAGGTCCTGTATCAATAATTGAAAGTGGGTATAAAATATCCAAGTAAGCTAATTCGTTTGTAGACACACTTCGTTGATTGTTGTTACCTGGGGAACAGCTACAGATGAAAACTGAGGCAAAGTTATTTGAGTAGTTACATTCTTAGTGTTCATACTCTGATCTTGCCATGCAAACCTGATTGTCTTTGGCTTATAACTGAAGTCCGTCCACTCTCTGCCCATACAAACAGTTTTAGGGTTGCATATTAAAGAAACACATATTCCATTTACATATTGCACTCTCTGCTCAAGATTTCTTACTTTAAGAATGTTATTGATGATAGGTGTTGAATTTCATCTTGATTGAAGTCAGAAGGAGTAGCATGCTCTCCACATAGCTTGAACATGGTATGTAGAGATTTGAGGTGATTTTCTACTGAATAATCGAAAAGTGAAACGTTAATTTGTGGAGGAGCGCCAGTTGCATCCTCCTCCTCCTCCTCCTCCTCCTCCTCCTCCTCTGCAAGGGGAAGGGGAATCGAGTCTTGAGGAGAGGCTTGTGGGGAAGAGGAAATGTCTCCACTTTTTCGATGTTCCGCCACATCAGCGAGCGCAACCATAGAGTAAGAGACTTGGACATTTGTTTTTGGCTTTGTCTGCTGCAGCTTCTTATGGTAATTAAAGGCAACAGAGAGAGGAGCATCATCATCGATTTGATCGCTGTCCATTGGTGCTCAATAATGTCCTGAATTGAGAGCATCGAGTAAACACATTAGAGCTCCATTGACAATTCGCAGAAAGCTCCCTAGAATCATACCTTCATTCCATAGAAGTTAAATTTGAAGGAGGTCTCCAAAAGGAGATGTCTTAATCCAGTTTTATTTTTAAGTTTTTTCCATTTCAAAATGGATCTTATTGGCAAAGCCGGTCAGTCTCCACTCTCTAACAAAAGAAAACCAACAATCACATCTAGGGATGAGCAACGGGCGGCTCGGCGGGTTTTAGGCGGGTTTGAACATGTTCGAAAAGTCACGGTTTTTAGACGGGTTTGGATGCGCGGATTTTGTCAGGCGGGTTCACCCACTTGCTTAAACATGCCTTCTCTTTTATAATTTAATACAGGTTTTATGCAAGTTAACCCGTTTACTTAAACATGCCTTCTCTTTTATAATTTCATACGGGTTTTATGCGGGTTAACCCGCTTGCTCCAACATGCCTTCTCTTTATTTTTAGCATCCGATCTCTGTTTGACTGTTACTTTACCAAACATACAATTTAAGAATGCCTAATCGATACATGCATACACAAGCTATAGTATCGACCCTGAGGTCACAAGCAATCCACTACCGACACTGACCTTTGGCATGCTAATAATGATTCTATGTACAATACAATCCACTTCCTGCACTGAGGTGACAAGCAATTTTCCGTCATATTCAGTGACTTCGGTACATACATGCACAAGCTTTCAAAGAAGTCAATCAGAAAAAGAACAATAAACTAAATCATATTCAGTACTAAAATCAATATACCATCATGATGTGGAAGATATAGTCCCGATATTACACCTTATGTAAAGCATATGATTACAAGAAGTTAACTGTGAAAATTCAAAATTCTTCAATTAAAAAGTCTTTTAGACAAATTATCAAACACCTAAGAGGTGGTATATTATTCAATCATTTGACCTTAATTATTCAATATTAATTCAAGCAAAACATATAATATAGAAAACGCAAACAATGAGTATAAAATGCTTAGAGAAATTATGTGAGAACTAGGATAGTAGGCACCTTTTAATTCTTCTTATGTATTGAGTAGCGTCTTGGATAGGCAGAATGGCTGTGTGTGGTGAGTGGGTGGGTGGGTTAAAGCAAGTGGTTCTCGGTTCAATTTGGATAAATTAAAGGCGGGATCGATTTGCCCTCTTTTAATTGAGGGTTTAGGGTTCTACTGATTTTGGGTGAAAAGTAGAAATATTGATTTGCCGAGTGTATTATTATTATTTTTTTTTTTTTTTAAATTAGCGATGAGTTAGTTTCGAACTATCACTTTTTGGTCATTAGCAAAATCATTTTTCACTGAATTATTCGATTGACTTCTGATTTGCGGAGTGTATTTAAGCAGGGATTAAATTTATATAGAGTTAGTATTTGTGCCCCTTATTTAGAAAACTTCGAGTCGGGTAATGATTGTTTTCCAATCACCCAGTCCATTAGCAGCACTATGAGCAACCCCCTAATTACGCTCTTATTTTGTTCTTTTCTTTTCTTTTCTTTTTTGTAAATTAGCGATGAGATGAGTCTCAAACCCAAGATTGTATGGTCATTAGCAAGAGCCTAATTACACTCTTAGTTTGTTCTTAAGGAGTGTTTCGGAATTACCCAATTGATTAACAACACTATGAGCGACCCCTAATTACGCTCTTATTTTGTTCTTAACGTGACAATGAGTTGGTACTTGGTAAAGAGTAATGGTCCCATTAGGTCCTAGTAAGAGTAGTCTAGTTTTGCTAATTATGGGTGGTGTAGTATAAGCACGGGCTAAAGGAACTAGAAATTTTATGTAGGAGGGGCAATTGAACTAATCGAACCTTTAACTGAATTGTAAGATTTCATTACATATTTGCTTTTTTGGAACAATATTTTATTTACAGCCTTTGGCTATCATATACGGTAAAGATCGAATGTAGCATCACATTCACATAAATGCATTTTGAGCTACAACGAACTAAACAAACTATTTTTAAACTTGAATTTTACATCAACTTCACAAATGCTGAAAAATATGCTTTCTGCTTTAATCACGCTCAACCACTTGCTTTATGACACCTTCTGTCTTTTTCGATGATATAGGAGTGGCTCATGACAGCTTACTCTTCATCTCCTGGAAGATCATCTTTCAACTCTTTTCCTGCAGTCTCTACAGGGATCACGAGGACAACGACTATCATAAGAAGAATTGCAACTTCAAATAGAGTTGTTGCTGCTCCCTGATGACAACCCTCCACTAGAACAACAGCTACAAGAGGGCATACCACACCCCCAATATTTCCAACTGAATTCGCAAGTCCAGTACCAGTTGACCTCACAGAAGTTGGGTAGACCTGGACAGTTCATTAAAGATACATGGTCACAAGCATATTGACGCAAACGTGTTGCCACAATTTAACCAAGGGATGTATTGTACCTCGCTCATAAAAACACCAACTACTGTCATCCCTGCTGCAACGAACAAGCGAGTGCCAAACAGCAAAGTTGTGGTTGTTATATCACTCTGATGCCAAACCAATGGCAGAAGAAGAAAGAAGCTCAATGTAGAGGTCATGATAATTGAAAGCTTTCGGCCAACTCTGTCCACAATCGCTGCTGCTATGAAAGCTGACGGCATCTCTGACAAAGGAAATAGAATGAGAAAATGTTAAATATCAGTAATCAAGTTCCAGACTTCTTATCAATTCCTTCCCACAAAATCGACTGACAATCTTTCAATATCTTAAAGATTGGTGTCTTTACCTGCCAAACTGTTTATGAATATATTTGAATAAGATGTAACATCTTGTTGACTTTTTACTGGAACTTCAAGACGTGTAGCACAGTTGTTTTGCCCGACACTCAGCTCAGAGGTAAAAAAAATGATCCCATAATAAGCGAAAACATTTGTGAAGTACAAACACCATGTAAGAAGAGTAGTCTCTAAAAGTTTTGGCGAAAAAAGCAGAAACAGTGATGAGAATGGGGATCTAGAATCGCCAGCCTTCTTTCCTTTAGAGTCAATAAGAGGGCCTTCTTCTGATGAAGCATTTTCTTCCCCTTTCTGTATCGAAGGACTAATTATCAGAACACCAGGAAGAACTTTCGATCTGTTCAATAGGGCTACTTTCTCTAGAACTTTGTAGGCTTCACTTGTTTTCCCCTTCATACATAGATACCTTGGAGATTCTGGTATGACACAACCAATAAGAAGCACACTGAAAGGCGTAAGACAAGAGGACAAAGTTAACCATCTCCAACCTAGTCTTGGCATAATCACCTACGAGGGAAGCAAAATATTCAGATTTGATAAAAATTACCAGATGGAACTATACTTTTGTTATCTTCGACTGAGAGAACAACACCTTCATAATTTGATTAAATAGATCATCAGACTGAACTATATTTTGAGCCCTGTACTATTGATATCACTTAACTGTTCCGCTTGAACTCGTTTTATTGAAGTTTGAAACCATATCTGATTTATATAGCCAACATATCTGTTTTATTTCACTAAAAGGGACATCTCATAACTAACATGAGCAGGATGGAGTAGTAAATATTCATAGGACTCAATGTGCATACCCAAGCAAGAGAAGCGGCAATTATGTTTCCAACTGAGTAGAAAAATGAGATAGCAGCAGTCCAAGAGCCTCGACTGGAAGTAGGAGCGAACTCCAAAAACCACGAGGCAAAAACATGTATTCCCCCAGCACCAAAACCAAACAAGCATAGCAGAAGTAACAAGTATACATAGCCAGGGGAGAAGGCGGCAAAGAATAAAGCTCCTGTGACACATATCATCATACCAATACAACTCATCCTACAAGGAAAAGAACGAGTAGCATAATAAAGACTTACATATCAAAATTTCTACACATCAAACACTTCACACCAAAATTTTGATAATTGACCCTCGAGTGAAGTGCAAACACTATCCACTAATTCACGATTGATAAGGAGCATAGGTAGTGTAATGATCGATTTTGATTTATCCCATTATATCCTAGAGCTAGAGAGTATATATTCTTTGAATCCGTAGGACATTGAAGATGATTAAAACTAACTAGTCGAATAAATATATTTTCAATGTCAGACTCGAGTTTTTTAACTAAACTGTGATGAAAGTAGTTCCACAAGAATACCTTCTTCCATAAGCGTCTGATACATAACCCCAAACATAACCTCCCAACATAGTGCCTGAAAACATAACACTTGTTAACATGCTTTCTTCACTCGCAGAAAGTCCCCAATCAGACTTAACTGCCGGTAGAATTACTGATAAAAGAGTTACTCCCATGGCGCTCGATGCCCAACCGAGTCCCGCGAAAAGAAGGCCAAGAACACGGAAAGGTCCAAACCTAATTGAGGATAGTGCTTCATCCAACGTAAATGTACCACTTAGGTCTCCCATTTTTCAATCACTACTTTCTCCTATTTTCCTCCTCCTGAAAACTTCAAATTTACAGCAATTTTCTTGATTAAATTATGATCATCATTTGAATTCTGAAAGTTCAAGAATCCAATATCAGACAAAGAGATAATCTAGGAGGCTAGAAAAACCAAACATGAGTCAACTGATTATCACTGAACTACAAAAATCATCTCCCCGGGTCTCTCAATCTGAAAGAAGAGGGAAAAAATCTTCTTTTTCTCCACTTGAAAACTTCATATTTTCAGAAGAAAAAAAATCTTTTACGAATTAAGGTAATCTGAATGGTCAACAATTTAATATTAGGCCGACAAACAAGAGATAGTAGACTAAAAAGCAAAAATATCAAACAAAACACAACTGATTCTAACTATATACAACAATCACTAGTCTCCTCATGCACTAAGAAAGGTTTTATTTTTCTATTGTCTCTACCTGACTATCGTAATTTCTACGTCAATCTAACATACTCGACGAATAGTGACTACGATTAAAGAAAGTTACTATTGTTAATGTTTTCTCAATAGATAGACTGAAAAAGTAAATGTAAAGAATACTTACTAGTTCAATATGCAGAATCGACTTTTTGGACAAAAGAAAGGAAATAAATAGCCAAACTGACCTTTCCATTTCCAGCATCATAAATAATTCGGACTTGTTTATTATGTAACTACATGATGAACTATGATTATCTAAGCACCACATATCATGTACACCTAACCAATTAAAAATTAGTTTTTTCATCCCAACAGACATGTTCAATCAAAGTTTTTAATGATGCATATATAATATTATTAATATACTCCTTCCAACTTTAATGAACACGATATTTTTAGTTTTCGAGTGTCTAATTTTGATCATCAATAAACTTTTAATTATAGAATGGAAATTAAAAATCAATAAGTAGCAGTAGCACTCACTGTTTGTCAAACGATAAAATGATAGGTTCAACCTTTCAAATTGTTGAAAGGTCACATGTTCGAATTTCAATAGAAAGTATATACCATAGCTTTCATCATCATAACCTCTAAAAAGAAATTGCATGTTCTCGTAAACTTTGGCGGACTTGGCCAACATCACCTAATAGAGTACTACTTTTTCATAGTAATAAAAACTTGGATAATGTTATCGCTCATAAATTCTATCTTTGGTTCTACTAAAATTTGTTCTCTTGATATCTCTCCAAAGGACTATTATGCAATTTATACGAAATCTAAAAATCAAATCGTGTAATTAATGCATTAGGAGAAATCTTTAAAGAAAAATTCTTAAGAGAACCATAACCAATCCGGTTGTAGTTACGATCAATTCTCATTCAAACAGTTCTTTAACATTAAGAGATGGTAGCTAATTTGATGGAATGAATTTCGAGCCAAAACGGATTATTAACAACCACCTTTTCATTAACCTATTTCATTCACTTTTCTTTGGTTAAACTTTTTAAATGCATTATATTGTTTCTTCTGAACTACTGTATATGATTAAATCATACATTTAAGTCTTTGGTTGAAACGTGCAAACAAGTTCGTTGGTTGTATGATGCAGTCATATTATTAAAACAAATTGAAATTACTCATTAGCTACATTCTATCAATTGTTTTTTTGCCAGTCTCATCATTGACAAACTTTCATGGATAAAAAAAATCCACATGATTCATTAGTTTTCGTTATCTTTGCCATGTGAGAGTTTGTTTTATTTTAACACAATAAATAATCATATAGAGACTCCATACTTTTCGACCAAAATAATTTTGTACACATATCAACTTTTAGGTTTTCATTTATTCTATTTGAGATGTACATACGTGACTAAGATCAAGTGAGACACATATGAGTAAACGAATCGAGCTCTATCGGAAATTGATGACTATAATCTAGTGTGAAGTAATCCTCCACGTCTACCCTATCATAGTGTACGCGTTTGTATTGCTTGACGATTCTTCTTCGTCGCTGTGAATTACGTCAGTTAATTCCTTTCCTTTAGTCTCAGGAAGCAAAAGGACACATGCTACTATAACAGCAATTACAATTTCAAACAGTGTGATTGCTGCTCCTTGATGGCAATCTTCGATTAGTACAACGGCTACAAGAGGGCATACTATGCCACCGATGTTTCCAATCGAATTCACGATTCCAACGCCAGTTGACCTCACTGGAGTTGGATAAACCTGCAAAGCAACAATTTCAACATGATTGTTAAGTTTACTAGACTGCAATCCTGTGGAAATCTCTATGCAAAATTTAATTATTGATGTAGGTACTTCTTTTTATGGTATGATCAAGTTATTCTATGCATTGGATAATAAATATGACAAGAAAGATGGCAAAAACAGAACTCGAAAATGTACCTCGCTAACATAGACACAAAGAACCATAGTCCCGGCTGCAACAAACAAGCGAGCGCCAAATAGCAAAACTGTGGTTGTAACATCGCTTTGATGCCAAACCAGGGGTAAAAGTAAGATACAACTCAATGTAGAAGTCATAATAATTGAGAGCTTCCTCCCTGCTCTATCTACCACTGCTGCTGCAATGAATGCTGATGGAAGCTCTGCAAAAGAAAACAACATGAAATAAAGTCCAGCATTTCACACCTTCTAAAAGGAAGATAATGAGTATTAGAGATCTCTAGATGCCTCTTCCTCTTAATGATAATTAGTCAAAAATTTAAAGAATTTAGAGCAAAGATCTTGTATTCTACCTGCCAGACTATTGATAAACACTTCTGTATAAGCGCTAACAGCTTGAACGTTTTCTGTAACTGGTAGGCTCGATCTACAATGGCTTTGACCACTGCTTATTTCAGATGTCAAGAAAATGATCCCATAATATGCAAATATATTGGTAAAGCACAGAGTACAAAGCAGAAGAGTGGTCTTCAGTAGCTTTGGCGAGAAAAGAACGAACACCGGTGATATATGTGAATCACATTTCTTTTCTGTCAGGAGAGGTCTTTGTTCTAGTAAAGAACTTTCTTCGTCTTTCAGTATTGATGAAGATGTAACTAGATTACCGGGAGGAACTAATGTTCGGTTGAATGATGCCACTTTCTCCAGTACTTTGTAGGCTTCGTTTGATTTGCCTTTCATACATAAATATCTTGGAGATTCTGGTACAAGACTACCAACTAGAAGAACCAATAAGGGTGTGGAAGAAGAAATTGCAACGAGCCACCTCCATCCTAGTCTTGGCATGATTACCTACAGTGGAAGCAACAAAATTTTCAGAACTCGTCGTTCTCTTCACAAGAGTGCAATTGCAGGACATAAATCCTTGCTTTATGATTCAGCAACATACAAAAGAGTACAGGTCTTTCATATGAACTACATCAGAGGAGTTTTGTAAGTCATACTACTCTAGTATTATAGAAGCCTTCAATACTGGAGGCAATTATCTCTGTGAATAAATATGAATGATGTTAATACATTCGATAATTGTAATCAACTCTGTAGATTTTGTTGGACATACCATAGCTAGAAAAGCTGCAAATATATTTCCAACTGAATAGAAAAATGATATAGCCGCTGTCCAAGAGCCTCTACTGCAAACCGGAGCAAACTCTAGAAACCACGAAGCGAACACATGTGCTCCTCCAGCACCGAAACCAAACAAAGCCAACCCAACCAAAAGCGAGTGGTAGTTCGGGGAGAGAGATGCTAGACATAAAGCTATTCCTGTCGATACTATTGTACCAATGGAACTCGTCCTACAAGGGGAACCAACAAATACTTAAGAATTGAGATCAGACACCATATTTAGAAGATTTGTAATCTTTCTTTGCTTCTATACCATCACTAATTCCACATAGAACTCCAAGATAATTCTAAAGTTCTTACCCCTTACCACATTCTAAATGAAACCACCATTTCATATTTATACCATTATAAAATATGACATGAGACTTATCAAGCTTAATTTGGCATGATTCTAAACAACAAAATGGTAAATAAGGCCATCTGAAAGTTCACAGCAATAGAAAAAAGAAAAAAATGTTCAACTACTTGCATTGAAAATCCACATGTAGACACTATTCAGCAAAATATCAGTTGGAGTGAACAATGCAACTTTAAACAAATCTAAAATGTAGATAAAAAACAACTCATAAGAGTTATGTAATACCTTCTTCCATAGGCATCTGATATATAACCAAAGACATAGCCACCCATAATCGTGCCGGCGAAAACAACACTAGTTAACATGCCCTCTTCATTTGAAGAAAGCCCCCATTCAGTTTTAACAGCTGGTCCAATTATAGACAGAAGTGTCAATCCCATGGCATTTGAAGCCCATCCAAGTCCTGCATAAAAAAGAGCAACAACATGGAAATATCCAAAACCAATTGATGATAATGCTTCATCCAAGGTGAATCCAAGGTTCAAGTCTCCCATCTGCACAATCAACAAAACAATATATACTTCACAAATTGTCCCGTCACGACGTGGAGCGCCTTTGCGACACTAAAGAAAACAATATATGTTCAAACAATTTGCACTTTTCAAAAACACAAGATGTTGTGTAATGATGCAATCATGCAAATTTCAAGAATGTTATGAAGCTCAAATCTTTCTATTAGGCATAGGACAAGTGAAGCACATATCAAAGAAGAAAGCTAATTTGAGAGTACGTACAATTTTACTTGAACTAAGCACACAGCACTATATATAAAATTAGCACACAACTCAAGAAAATGACTACTACCCATAGACATTTATATAAGCTGCTGCTACTAGCTCCCTCTGTATTTTGCCACCCACCACTTGCAAAATTATCACCAACTGACCAATCATACCCAGTATACTATTCAGTGTGGAGATTAATATAATTGTGAAAAATGATTTCAGATGAAAAAAAATACTAAACCCTCCTTCCCAGAAACTATTGTTTCGTACATATTTATCATACACGTGTTAATTCATGTTATTTTATTATATATATTATTATGATTTAATATTATTATAATTGATAATTATGCTCATTGTATTATTCGTTAGCTAGAATCGGACAATCGGTAATCACTTTTTATAAAGCTAAACCATTAACTTTTTTTTGTATTACTAATTAGCGATGAGGACCACGATCTTCCGGTCACTAACAAAAGGATTTTCCACTAGACTATATGATTAACTCAAAACTAAACCATTATATTGTGCGAAAACATCCTAAATTCTTTGTCATTGCACATTGTCTTTTTCAATGCATAGATTACAGTAGTATAATACACAATGTTCTTTTCGATTTTTTTCAATCTACTATCAAATATTGGTATTTTAGTAACCCATATAATTTATTATGAATGTTATATGTTAATAAAAACTAAAGTTTTTTTTTATGTCTGAATAAAAAATGCAAATTGATTTAGTTTTAAGCATACACATGTAAAACCTTTTGAGGTTGGAACTTGGAAATGGTACTTTTTTTTTTTTGAATTATTGGTGATAATCAGACAGAGAGAATCGTATTCTGCCACAAGATCTCATATATACAGTGATTAATTTAATTAGATAAAAGAAGAAGAATCAAATCGATGTCTGGTGGAAGAAACAAGTGACAACGAATACTATGGTCCTTGGCTAGTACTCCCTCCATCCCAAATTATATGTCCCATTTTGACTTTCACGGTCTACGAGACACAACTTCAAACATAAATATTTCTAATTCTATAAGCGTGAAAATTACAAAAAGTTGATATTTCAAAAATGTACATTAAAACGAATCTAACAAGATCCAATATGACTATATTATCTCTTATCGGCTAATGAGAATTCATGGTCAAAATTTTCGATGTTTGACTCCCAAAATAGAAAGTGGACAAACAATTTGGGATGGAGGGAGTAATAAATGAGGGGTGCCCTTTCTTGAATTAGTAGATGCACGAGTAACACAAGGGCATATTCAATAAATAAATAAATACAAATTAAGGTTTTAACATTTTAATCAAAGAATGTGACTGTTTGTATGAACTTGGCCTACTATTTCATGCAAGGTGATCAGTAGCGGATCTACGAGTATGAAAGTGCCTGTTCGAAATTGTCATAATTTTTAAAGTGACTGTTCAAAACACTTAAATATATTTAAATATAATTTTTAATGCTAATTTTTACACTAATTTTTCCCTTACATATATATAATTTTTTTTTTTTTTAAAAAAAGTGCCTGTTCGAGTGAACAGCGGTGAACGTGTGTAGGTCCGCTACTGAAGGTGATGTTTCATAATATTAGCTAAAGAAAATTGTTCGTATCAATTAAATTGTATTACCTCCATCCCTAAATGATTGTCATATTTTGATTTTTGGTGGTTAACAAATCACGATTTAAAACGTAAATATCCGTTATTCTACATGCGAGAAAATTATAAAAAGTTGATATTTCAAAAATATATATTGAGATGAATCTAACAAGATCTCACAAGGCTATATTATATCTTATCGTTTAATGAGAATTCATGATCCAATTTTGTTATGTTTGACCACCAAAAACAAAAATGTGATAATCTTTTAGGGACGGAGAAAGTATCTTTATTATTTTGAACTTTTGTGTCAAAAATTGGTAAGAGTTTAATTATTAATGAGGAAAAACAAAAATGTCCAGAGTTACAACTTATTTACAAACGTTTTGTGGAGTTGGGGGCATCAGACCATTAGTAGTGGTGTAGTAGACACCTTAAATATGTCTTTTATCTCTAAAATATGGTGAAAGTTAATAAAATATAATTTTTTCAGTAACTATATCTTAACGTGTCTCATATTACGTATAATTTTAGGATCTCTATTGTAAATCATAAAGATTGAGATTCCCTTCAAATTACCTATTCTTCTTTATTGCATCAACTTTTATCATTTTCATTTCAAATTTTACTTTTTTTTTATTTTTTTTAGATAAAGTTATACTAATTATTAATTTATTTTATATTGAAGCTAAAAATTTATATCTATTCCAAATTTTATAATTTTCATCTTCTTTTTTTAAATAATGTATTTACAGCACCACAAATTTTATTGATTCTCCACTTAGAAAAATACAAATTTTATTTAGTGGTATATAGACCATGGACATTTACATTCAACTGCTAGATGAAAAGGGAATGCATAATGTAGAGAAATTTCACATAAGCAAAGTCTTTAAGGCATTGGAAGTCGGATAATTATTCATCACTTTGAAGACTATCACTCAACCGTTTTCCATTAGTCTCCAAAGGAAGCAAAATGACTGAGACTGCAATAAGAACCAATACTGCTTCGAATAGGCCTACCGCCGGACCTTGATGACAACCTTCGATAAGGGCTACAGCAACATAAGGGCATAACATGCCGCCGATACTTCCAACAGCATTGGCAACTCCAACTCCAGTTGACCTTAAAGAAGTCGGATATAACTACATTGTAAAGATTCTCATTAATATATGGTCTATAGGATGTTGGCTGCAAACGATTAGACAAAATTAAAATGAATGTAAAAGTCAAGTAACTACGGAAATGAGGCCAAGCAAATTAAAGAAGAATTGGAAGCATGCAACAAGAAATAAACAAGAGTGGGACTAAGTGGGAGACCACTAGCAATAACTTTACAGAAAATAAATACCTTGTTATTTCTCTTAGAGATTGTCTCATTGATTGTACTGAAAGATTCTGCATTATATCTATTTTCATGTTACATAAGGACTAACAGTCATCATTTAATCTACTTACATGACTAATTGAATTCAAGAACCAAACATCTGTCTTTTAATGATAACGACCTTCCTTCGATTACTTTGCAAGATCTGTAATGACTATTCTATCATTCACCACCATCCTTTTTATCTTCTTACAAGATTGTACGTTAACTTGAGTACCAAAATCAGCAAAGTTCACAAATCAAGTAAAAATGCAGGTGAAAACATCTTTCGAGTCATATATAACTGGTTACTTTTCGGGATGCTTAGTAATCTATCTCATGACAAATATTTAACACGTTTGCTTATTTTCTTTCTAGGATTTAATTCTAGATAGTGTGGTTTGTGCTTTCTCGTGAAGCAAATTAAGTCTCCAGTATAAGTAAATATCAGCAAAAGTATAGCCTCAAGTGATCGGATACAGTTTTGCAGACAAACTACTAAGCATTCAGGAGAGCGAGAAGACAAAATAGGAAGTCGGCACACCTTACTATTAGCTAGACATGGACAGAAAACACACAAATTCAATATATGGTAGATGGATATGGGATGATAATATTTACCTCACTAGAATACACTGCGAGAACCATTGTCCCCGCTGTAATGAACAAACGAGCACCAAAGAGCAATACTGTTGTAACAACTTCACTCTGTTGGAAAACCAGTGGTACAAGAAGAATGAAACTAAATGTAGAAGTCATAACAAGGGAACGCTTCCGACCTGCCCAGTCTACAACAACTGCTGCAAATAGAGCAGAAGGAAACTCTGCCAAAAAAAAAAAATTACAAAGAATGCTGGTCAGTGTGAAGCACATATATTTCCTTATTTTGTTGGACCGTTTGGCAATTCAAAACCCATAAGAAAATAGTAGAAAATAAATTAGGGTCACAACTATACCTGCCAAACTATTGAGAAGTATTTCCCCGTAGGAAGTACTAGAAGTAGTATCTTCACTGTTAACAACTACAAGTTGAGACATACAGTTACTTGCACCACTCATCTCCGTAGTCAAGAAGATAATCCCATAATAAGCAAACATATTCCCAAAGTACAACAACCATAGAAGCAAAGTGGTCCTTAGTAGTTTTGGTGAAAGGAGCAAGAACACGGATGATAGACGGGATTCAGAACCACCATCTTTTTCCTTTCCTGCATAGAGGACCTGACTTTCTTCTAATGAACCATGCTCTTCATCGTTCCCTATTAGTAGAGAAGACATTAGGCTGCCACGAGGAACTTCTGTTCGATTGAGCAATGCTACTGTCTCCAAAACTTTCTGTGCCTCATCTATTTTTCCTTTCATGATTAGGTATCTGGGTGACTCTGGTACAACGAGTCCAAGTAGAAGTACAACTAAGGGTGTAAGACAAGATGATGTAAGTAGCCACCTCCAACCCAGTCTTGGCATAATTATCTACAAAACAGCATCAATGCATTCACAGTCTTAGTGGTGCTACAACCTTTATGTCTTAAATAGCAGCTGATGTCTGTAAATATAGGAAGTTATCAAAAGGTAGATGAACTATATATCTCAAATCTCGTTGAGCTTAATAAAAAAAAGATGCAGTGAACCATTCTATCCACATATAACACATACGAAATTAACTTAGATTAAGATGGGCATACCCAAGCAAGAGAAGCTGCTATTATGTTTCCAAACGAATAGAATAATGACAAAGCAGCCGTTGCAGAACCTCTAGTTGAAATCGGAGCAAACTCCAAAAACCAAGAGGCAAATACATGCCCTCCACCAGCACCAAAACCAAACAGTGAAACGACGAACAGCAAGAATTCATAGGTTGGGGAGAAACCAGAAAGGAGTACAGCTCCACCAACACAAGTTATCATACAGATTGAACTGATTCTGTGAATCAAAATAACTAATCATCATATAGTGGACAATAGTTCAAGAAACTTTCAGCAGAAAATTCAATACAGCTTCGACCTTACTCCACCTAATTTGTGATTAACATAATAATTCTACAGAAACTTCAAATGAACTTAATAACTGCACAGGGGAATCATCATGAGTAAGACTAAGAAATTTATTATTGTGCCACAAGAAATATTTCTGTAAAAGCGCCCGATTCAATTTGTAAACAGCCTCCATGTTATCACAAGGGGTAAGGTTGTGTACTGACCCCTCCTTGCCCCACGTAGACAGGACTACTAAAGGTATTAAGACATGTTGATGTTAACGAAGAGTACCTTCTTCCATAAGCATCTGATAGATATCCAAAGAAATAGGCACCGACAAGAGTGCCTGCAAACACCACAGATGTAAGCATGCTTTCTTGATTTGAAGAGATTCCCCATTCAGATTTAACTGCAGGTCCAACTATAGATAGAAGTGTGAGTGCCATAGCAGTAGAAGCCCATCCAAGCCCTGCATAGAAAAGTGCCATAACATGGAAATACCCAAACCCCATGCTCGATAATGCTTCATCCACGTTGTATCCATTACTCACCTCTCTCATATCTTCCTCTAGAATCACAATTCACAAGGGCAAAATATTGTTATAAGCTCACTCTTCAGGAATGTGTGTGTGTGTGTGGGGGGGGGGGGGGGGGGGGGGGTACTTGAAACTTCACCCAAAATTAGGGGATATCAACTAGGGGCATGCAAGAAAGATGAGGACATGCACAGTGGAACTTCCACAACCAAAAAGAACGTTTCTTTAATTTGGGACAATATACGCTGATTCTTTATCAAACACTTTAAATGCACATGTATTAAATATGGATGAAAAGATAAAGGTTCAAGAACAACTTACTTACCAATGAAGCACTCAACAATACTTCAAACTTCTACTCCCTCCATCATTAAATGATTGTCACATTTTTTAATTTTCATGTTCAATAAAATATGATTTAATTTTCATGTGATTATATTATTTCTTATTATTTATTGAAAATTAAAATTAAACTTTTTAAAATTTGATCACAAAAAATTAAAATATCTCAATTATTTAGGACGAAAAGAGTATTTTATTTCAATGAAATAAGAAACACAAACGTTAAATGGAAATTGGCCTTTCAACAACCGAAAATGATTGATAATTGGACAATTTTGTACTTGAATGCATTATTGATGCTTTTTCATATGTAATTGATGTTCCACATGGTACAAGTTATCTAGTCCGTCATTCAACCGGTGATGTTATATGTGTCATACTGTCGATAAGTTCAACAATCTGATCAACGACTCAAACTTTTAATTATGATGTTTAGGTTTAAATATCGTTGAACATAATTTATCTTATATTTAATCTGAACAGATTATTAGTTTTTATTACTTAGTCCTCCTATCTAAAATGATTGACGTTTTGAATATTATTTTAGAAAATATAGAATTTATATATAATTGGATTCATCTTTTTGAAATATTTTCATAATATTAATTTTTAAATTTTTTTTAGTAATATAATTAAAAAGTAATTGAAAGTTAAAGATTTATTTTGTTATGTGAGAAACACAATTATTTTAGAGTGAAGAGGAAAATTAGAAAAATGGTGATGTTTTATGTAACTATATAACTACTCAACTGTCCTTCGTATATTTTAATTTAGTTCAGATCATATTTATACCCTAAATACATATTTTTCTTAAAAATCACAATACATACCTATCGTCAAAATAACTAGTTGTTAGTACAATCAAAATAAACCAAGCATATCTACAACAAATAGTTGCTAGCTCGTGTGCATAATTTTTTTTTTAAATTGTTCCCTTTAAGATTGTAATTCATATTATGGGTAGCCAGCTATTTTTATAAGCAGAAAAAAATATTTATCGTCTCTTACAACAATAATCGAATAAAAATTTTTAAGTTAATAGAAGACCTACTAACCATTAAGCTATTATATATTTTTTATTATGGATAGCCCACTCAAATAATTACAAGATAATTTTAAATAAACTATCAATTTTGAGCTTTCATTGACTTGATCATGCAGTTGAAAATTATTAATTTTATAATATTCATAAAACTGAAAATTATCAATCGATAAGAAGTAAAACAAACATATAAAAGAATTGAAAAATAAACACTCAGATAAGGACAAAATACTACTATTATGGAGTATAAAAGTAATAGGAGTAGTATTAATGTGGACGAGAAACAGTATCAATCGTAACGTATCCAGATTCCAGACCATCAGCTTTGTTGACAATTGGTCCCCTATTCCTTGTTTTAAGGGCAAATGACATCTAGGTTCCCAGTTTTATGCATGTTAAATGTCAATGAGGTTCTTCAGTTTTTTATATTATCATTTTAGGTCCATAAATTTTATCTTATATGTCAATAGGGTTCTCTAATATTAAATTAAATACATTCTTGACCATTATACCCCTCTTTATAAATAACTCAACATTTAGTTAATTTTTATCTAATAAAATAATTTATTTTTGTTCATAATTTAATTATTAAAATTAAATCAATAATATTAAAATTAGATTGATAATTATGAAAAATAAAAAGTATATATATTAACATAAATTATTCAATTGAATATATAAAATTATATATAATACAATTATTTAAACTGTTAAGCTATCAAATTATTTTTTATTATATAAATTTAATTAAGTATTAATAGTATATGGGGTATAAAGGTAATTGAGCAACTCAAAATTGATGCAAGGAATTAAGATAGTAATATAAAAATCTCAGAGACCAATTGACATTAAAGATACAATTCAGGAACCCATATATCATTCACCCCTTGTTTTAAACACAAACCCCCTACGACCTACCCCACCCCACATATTTTTTCACGTGGATAATAACCCCCAGCCCCAATTCACTTAATTTAAACATAGCTTTTTTTGTTTTTTTGCATAGATTACATCATTGCAAAATATATGACAATAATACAATTTGGAATATTTTCATGACTTTCGGAAAACTATCTTAAGCTCTTTTATTATATTGACAGGTTATATGTGAAAATCACTATTAATTATAAAATTGTAACGAACACATATTTATTGGAATCATTCCAACAATGCTCTCTCAAATAAAATAATTGATGACATAAATGGCAGGCTCATGGTCCTCACCCGCACGTATGGCAAATGATTTTTTAAATTAATTTTAGCCAATGATTTAATGTCCTTATTTGATTTCAGTCACAAAATTAGAAAAGTTGAAGATCACAAAATCTAATAGCCTAGAATAGATATAGCACCATACTAATTAAAAATAGTTAGCACTAAAATTGACTCGTCAACATGTATTTCAGAATGTAATCATATTGTCCTGGGACATAACTCAACTGGTAAATAATTAGCAGAGTGCAAAGTGTCAAGCAGTCTCGCCTCCTCATGCAACCTAGGTTCGATTCCCACTTGAAGAGAACCTTGTATTTCGAAATGATTAACGGACAAGTCCTAATCCGATCCCCTAATCAGGCGACTTATATCCAGCTATAACCTCTAACATTATATCTAGAATAGAGAGTTGTTAAAGCCCTTAATTTAAGGGTATCGGAATTTTTTAGAATATAATTATATCCACTGAGCTGAAAAAGTATGAAGATTAATTTCTACATCACAAAAAAAAGTATAAATTGCTTTTAAAGATCTTTTACGAATAATATTTGTGTACATAAGCTTTGATGACAACATGCGTACATTTAATTTAATTTATTTCAGAATGTATGTATTCAATTTGTGTGGGCGGATGAGAAACTATGAAGCATAATGTAGGTTTGAGAAAAAAAATATCAATAGCTTCTAACGATATTTTGCGGATATTATAATATAGGGAGTAGTACGTACCACGTTTCTCGGACATTATAATAAAATATTGCCAACCAGTTCCACATGACAGGTTGTACATTATTTCTATGGAACGTAATAAGTTCGTCACACAACTCACTTTAGTCCAATTAATGGATTGTGTTATCGCTTTATCGGTAGACGGTACTGTATTTTACTCCCATAATTCTTAAATAATTATCATATTTTAACTTTTCGTGATCAATAAACTATAATTTAAAATACTCCCTCCGTCCCTAATAGATTGTCACATTTTGACTTTTGTGGTCAATTACAAAAAAATTTGATCCTGAATTCTTATTAAACGATAAGAAATAATATAGTGTTGTGGGACCTCGTTAGATTCGTCTCAATATATATTTTTGAAATATCAACTTATTATAATTTTTTCACATGTAGAATAAGAGATATTTATGTTTTAAATCGTGCCTTATTGACCATCAAAAGTCAAATGTGACAATCATTTAGGGACGGAGGGAGTATAAATATATATTATTTTACCGGTTAAGAAATTAGAAAAAAAATTAATATTTCAAAAATATATATTGAGTCGAATTTAACAAGATCTCATATGACTATGTTATTTCTTATTAAAAATTAAAATGTGTCAATCATTTAGGATGTAACGAATATATTTCATATGCTTATTCTGTATTTGAACATACGTATTTTTTCTATATTAATCATGGTTTTGTAAAAGGCCAGTGCTATGTAGAGTCCTCTAAATACAGTCCTCTATAGTAAAATGTCTAGAATACCCATTTAAATACTATTCTGTAAAAATACTAATGTCACTTTTCAGTTTTCACGTCTCCAATTCCTTCGCTGCACAAATTTCTCCTTTTCTCTCTTGTTCTTAGATCTAACAATTAACTTCTCCTTTTTTGTGGGATTTCTATAGATGATTAGATGAAACCTTCATTTTATGATCCAACTTCTTCCAATATCACAGGTAATTAATTCCCTTTTCAATAACTCCATATTTTATAATTTGTTCAAACGGAGAAAAGAAACTTCCCATAAGAAAACCGCCAAACTAAGTCCTCCCGGAACTTCGATCTCCTCCTACACGTTCAATCAATCAAAATACGATTATATTAGATCTTCACTTTTCATCACATATTTAACCAAATGTTCCCCCATTTTCTTCCAATCTGGACAATCTTTTTGGCACAATTCAGATTGGACAATCATTTTTAGATAACTCGGCAATCATTTTGGGACAATTGAATCACGATAAGAGTAATAATAATGGAATAGGATAATTCATCCGATAGAGGCGATTCGAATTTTGGGTCCGCGTTTCCAACGTTAGAAATCAGATTTGAGATATATTCTATCCTTATGTTAGATTTGTCGCTCAAAAGATTTTATACTCCCTCCGTCCCTAAATGATTGTCACATTTTGACTTTTGGTGGTTAAACATTATAAAATTTGATCATAAATTCTCATCAAATGATAAGAAATAATATAGTCTTGTGGGATCTTGTTAGATTTGTCTCAATATATATTTTTGAAATATCAAATTTTTATAATTTTTTTGCATGTAGAATAAAAGATATTTACGTTTCAATTCTTGTTTTGTTGACCATGAAAAGTCAAAATGTGACAATCATTTAGGGACGGAGGAAGTATCTTATATGTTAAAGAATTACAAATTAAAACAAACTTGTTGAGATTCGATAGTAGTTTATGTGGAGAGAAGGAGAGAGAAATTTCATTAAAATGAATTGATACTGTTTGTGGGTGAAAAAATTTAAGGGTAAATTTGACAAATTGGTCAGAGGACTGTATTTAAGGGACCGTATATAACATTTGCGTTCGTAAAAACATTAGCAAAAACTGCACTTGGACATTCCAAGTGATATTTATTTAAGACAATATATAATGGAGGTGGGTGGGTTTTTTTATAAATATATATATATATATATATATATGATTGATATTAAAAGTTGAAAGAGAAAGATGATGTAATTAAACAAACTTATTAAAGTATGGAAATGTTGAATAAATATTGAATTATTATTTGAGAGAAAGGGAAGATAACGTGCAGTGTTGAGAAATGACAAAAGAAAATGTCAAACTATTTTACAGTTGTATATGGCCTAATAAAAGTACTGTATGTACAATTGAAGGAGTTTTTTCTTGCAACCTAACTTAAGACGGGTTAGTAAAACCTAACTTCATATCTGGACCGTTGGATCAAGATTAAATAGGTAATTACGTTTTATGCTATTTTTATGAGTGCTTTGATGGACAATTTTAACTTTTGATTAGTAAAACCTAACTCTATATATTGTTAGGCTTTAAGTATTTCTCAAAAAGATAAGTTTCTAATGTTCTCGCCGTCGTTATTTAAACAAATACTATAATTAAATTACATATGAGTTAAGGCTATAATTGAAAACTTGGAACCCTTCTAGCATAAATGTTGTGACTCATAAATTGTCTATTTTATCATGTTAATATTATTACTTGTTTCTTTAAAAAAAATATAATGTCAAGTTCAGATATTCGAATAGCCTAGTGAAAGAAGTTCTCGCTAGTGACCAGAAGATTCTGGGTTCGAATCTCCATTCATACCGCAGTCAAGGGTATCTAATAAGTTATACCTACTATTGGATTTGAACCAATGACTCCCGCCGTATGAAAGCAATACTCTACCACTGAGTTAAGTAGGCCATTTATCATCTCGAAGAGAACCAAATGAAACCTGCGCCATCAATGGATTATAAATATCATATTACTTATAAGCAATACTAATCTAAGTAAGCAATACCATACCGCTTAACCATAAATCTATTTTCTTCTCTCTGAGTTCGAGTCTCAATAAGACTATTGGTTCTTACTGTCCATATATCTATGATATGATATCAATATACCACATCATGTATGGATGATGAGATTCCATTGATACAGAGCCAATTCCAATAGACTTATTGGAGGGGGCTTGGCGGGAAGAGGAGTATACCATGAGAGAAGCAAGAAGGTCGGCCTCTTTCAAATATACAATACCAGAGAAACCTATGTATGAACAAGGATTAATTTTACTTCCTCACCTAGCTACTCTAGGCTGGGGGGTAGGTCCTGGGGGAGAAGTTATAGACACTTTTCCATACTTTGTATCTGGAGTACTTCATTTAATTTCCTCTGCAGTATTGGGCTTTGGCGGTATTTATCATGCACTTTTGGGACCTGAAACCCTTGAAGAATCCTTTCCATTCTTTGGTTATGTATGGAAAGATAGAAATAAAATGACCACAATTTTAGGTATTCACTTAATCTTGTTAGGTCTAGGTGCTTTTCTTCTAGTATTAAAGGCTCTTTATTTTGGGGGCGTATATGATACTTGGGCTCCTGGAGGGGGAGATGTAAGAAAAATTACCAACTTGACATGTCTATTTCACCGAGCCTCTCTCCGAGACAGTGCCCAGATCGTTACGCCTTTCGTGCGGGTCGGAACTTACCCGACAAGGAATTTCGCTACCTTAGGACCGTTATAGTTACGGCCGCCGTTCACCGGATAGTGGCGGATGCATGTATGTTCCTGCTAGTTCAGTCGAACAGACACTTTTTTAAAATAAAAAATTAGTTATAAAAGGTATAAAAAATTAATTTATAAAGATATTGAAATTTTTATTCATGTAATAATATATTTAAGCATTTTGAACACCCACTTTAAAATATATATCAATTTAGAATATTCACTTTAAAAAAGCTAGATTCCCCACCTGTCATAACTCATAATATTAGCAAAATGTAAGTGAGAGTGTAGTTAAGTGTAGTAGAGAATCTCGACTCTATTTCGAGTCTAATTTTGTAAATTTTATAATTGACTTTGTAATTATAAAATTTCAGAATTTTCAATATGGTGCATAATATTTGATTAAAGTATTTCAAAATATAACATAGTATGTCCTAAGTATAATATATTATTAATATATCAATTTTGAATGAAAATAATATAAAAAATATTAAAATTTCAAAAAAAATTAAGGTGACGAGGAGAGATGCGAGAGAGAGGCACAATCGAGTCATGGACGGACTTCATGTTGTTCAGAGTTTATATTATTTTTTTCTTAGTTTTACCAAAACATAGCTAATCCCACCACCTTCTTGATTCTTCTATTTTAGTATACTACATTCAGATTTATTTTTATTATATATTTTTTGCTTGACTCTACACGGAATATATGGTCATGGAATCCAATATTTGTTAATTTCAATGTCAAATTATAACCGAAATATATAAAAGTAATACATAAATCATCATTCTTGTTAGTTTATAACATAATAAATATTCATCATATTATATAATTACAATGTCATTATATATAGGGCGGATCTAACTATGTTCGTGGTGGTTCAATTAGATTATTTTAGATCAGTTGGTTAGTAACGAACTTAATAAGAGGTTGGTGTTCAAAGCCTCGCAACTTAAAATTTATTAGAACTTTTAAAAGCATTTTTTATTACTTTAACTCTCAATGTTACACAATTCATGAATTCACATGACTTAATCTGTTTCTTAAATGTTCATTCGAATACAATATTTTTCACTAAGATCCACCCCTCTTATCGAATAAGTATTAAAACATATATTAATAGATTATCCAATCAATTTGAACATAAAACTATGCAAGAAAGCTAAACACAAGTCTAATTTTAAAGGTTATCTACTATCAATACTATGTATATCCACTCTATATATAATGTGAGTTTGGATGATATGTAGAATTTTATGTGGCATTCTCTGTTACATTTTTATTATTTGACTATTTTTTCAATATTTTGAAGCATAGGACCTTAACAAATAATTTTCAAAACGTTATTTACTAACCTTCAATTAAAAAAATTGGTTGTTTTTGCTTTTTATGACAAAATTTTGTATTTTTTAACTACAAAAGTTATGAATAGTCAAATATTTGTCTTTACAAATGTAAAAGAGGATTGTTTTGAATCAAACATGGTAGTATATGTCTATAACAACGTGATTAAATAAGATGTGGTGTTTGAAAATCCAAATAAAAGAAAAAAAGAAAAAATGTAACTGAGAGTGTAGCACAAAGTGTTACAGAAGATGTGAGAAGGGGAGAATCGGATGTTAGTTTGAAGCCCCATGATCCCCTAAATTGTAGGAATATAATTAATATAAATTATTTGATTTTTATAACTCCCCCGTCCCTAAAAGATTGGTACATTTTGACTTTTCATGGTCAAACTTAAAAAAAATTGATCAAGAATTATCATTAAACGATAAGAAATAATATAGCCATGTAAGATCATGTTAAATTCGTCTCAATATATATTTTTGAAATATCAACTTTTTTATAATTTGTTCGCATATAGAATAAGAGAAATTTACGTTTTGGAAATCGTGTTTTGTTGACCATGAAAAATCAAAATATATCAATCATTTAGGTATAAAGAGAGTAATATTTTATATAATAACTACCATCAATATCATTAAATATATTTATCTTTTTATTGAAAGTAAATTTTAGATAAAATCTTATATTATCTTTATTGTAAATTTAAGCTAATTAATACGAGTTAAATAACATTACATAAAATTGTATATTTATTTACTTATTCTTACCATGCATATGTATTTTGTAATCTACGAATATTGTGGTGTCAATAATGAGTTCATGTAAAAATTTAGTCGAAAAATATATGTTATAATTATGATCAACTAATTCACACAGGCTTTTAGTAAAAACTAAATCTGTAAAAAAAAGAAAAAACTAATTCGCACATGCTAAATTGTGGAGAAACATCTAGTAGACTGTAATGTTTTTTCCAAGTCGATAATGTTTTTACTTTAACTCCCACACTTAACTCTTGACTTACTTGCTTAAGTTAATCAAATAGCCTAGTGGAAAAGACTGACCAAAAGGTTCTAGGTTCGAAACTCATATCCATCGCTAATTTACAAAAAGAAAAAAAGAGTAATATATTTACACTAGAATACAGAATACTACTCAATTAACGGACTTTCGAGTGATCGATTCGATTTTTCAGGTGGATTACAGTCCAAACATGTTATCGTTACGGCGTTCCCGATTCCTTGATCCGCTAACATTAACATTGGCCCATTAGATCCCTGTCGTCAGGCCCAAGAGTCAAAGCCCATACCAAAACGGCAAAAGCCTACAAAATATGTATAAATATGTTTCGGACTTCTCCATCTCTATTCTTCTACTCCCTTCAAACCCTAACCGGCGCCTCACCAATTCCTCCAGCATCAACATGGTAAAACACACTCCCAACTTTAGGATTTCCCAATTTCTCGTCCCATATTTCATGTCAATGTTTAAATTAGTGTTTATAGAAAAAGATTAGATGTAATTTATATCATGTGGTAGCTAGTTCTTTTCAATTTTTATATGGTTACCAAGTTTCGCACTATAATTATGTCCGTATGATAACTGTTTCTTTTAAATTATTATTTTTATGTTATCATTGTCAAGTTTGTACCAAAATGATGTCCATGTGATGAGTAATAATTTTGTAATTGAATGTGGATGTTATAGGCAGACATTGAGACAGACGTTGCTACAGGGCAGCCAAAGAAGAGAACGTTTAAGAAGTTCAGTTTCAGAGGAGTCGATCTCGATGCCCTCCTTGATATGTCCACCGATGACCTTGTCAAGCTCTTCACTGCCCGTATTCGCAGGAGGTAGTAATTAGTACTCATGTTTAATTCTTCTTCTTTAGTTGCGCTAATATTTGTCCCAATGGTGATAGTAAAGTCAATGAAAATATTGCGTCCATAAAAATTGTCGATTTTGATTTTTGCTGTTCAAAATTAACAAACTGTGTAACCTTAATGAACCTACATTACTTTTATTTGGATCAAAATTATATTGAATTGTAAATTAGATCGGCATGCTATTGTTTTGATGTTTTATTCATGAAAAATGTAGCTGGAATAGTAAGCATCAAATTTTTTACTAGACAATCTTCACAAGGTGGAGTTAGTATATAGATGATTATATGATTTGGTAATCTTTTATCTAACTACAAAAATTAATGGATCTTGTTTGGTCTCTTATTTGTTTATAAGATAGTTAAATTTGTGCTCATTGGCATGTTTGTATTTTGCTGGCAATCGTTTTTTGGAAATTTTAGTGTCAATACAATGTCTATTTTATTTTTTAACATGAATATAGTTTGTGTTTCTACAATATCTATGTTCCCCAATTTTTAATTAGTGTGAGGTTTTAGTTTTTATATTTGTTCTAATTGATCATTCTGCCTTCAACTGTAAAATACTGTTGATGGGTTTTCTCATTTATCTATACAATAACATGATGTGCATATGCCTCAGTGCTTGACTTTTTTCTAATGATGAAGTTCTTACATGTATGTAGTTATATATTGTCTTTTATATATCGTTTTCCAATGTTTCAATTCAACATTTTTTCAAGATTTGTTTTGTTTATTTGAAAATAGGTTCTCAAGAGGTTTAAAAAGGAAGCCCATGGCTTTAATCAAGAAGTTGCGTAAGGCGGTATGTATTAACAGCATTATTTCTATTGATCGTTTTATTTGTGTGAACTACCTCTTGCATTTATTTGTTTGTATTATCTTTATAACTTGAATTTAGAAATTATATTGTCTTCTGCATTTGAGAATCAACCATACTATAGATCGGTACATATATCCACCGTGTTATGAACTTGCCATGTCACAACTAGTTGTCTATTATGTATTGAGCATCATCCAGTTAAGGTTGTAATAAAATAACATTATTTTTCTAAAAGAGAATTGTTTTGTTAGTCATCAGTGAGATGACTACTCTTCCTTGGGATACAATATCGACTGCCTCCTTAATTGCATCATTCGTTCATAGAGGTTAAACATGTTGCGGTTATCAATGAGATCACTTAATTTTAGGAGCTTAGGTGATGCATGTCCGTATACTGTATCCCCTTTGTTCTCCTGGTGTCTTGTTTATTGTTTTATAGGTGCATGATACTCTTAATCATAATGATTACATTTTGACTGACCAATTATGCCTAATGGTTTCTGTATACATGATCAGAAACTTGAAGCACCTCAGGGTGAAAAGCCAGAAATTGTGAAGACCCACCTCCGAAACATGGTTATTGTACCAGAGATGATTGGAAGCGTTGTCGGTGTGTACAACGGCAAGAGCTTCAATACAGTTGAGATCAAACCTGAGATGATTGGGCACTACCTCGCAGAGTTTTCTATTAGTTACAAGCCAGTCAAGCATGGTAGGCCTGGTATTGGTGCTACCCACTCCTCCAGGTTCATTCCACTCAAGTGAAAACCGTCGTGGACATGGGCATTTTTGTTTCACCATTGTGATTTGTCTCCCGTGCATTTGCTAATCGAGATACTCAACTCGGTGTATGATGCAGTTTTTTATGAGTCGGACTTAGTTTCAAGTTATGTTTCTCAATGCTTTAAATTACAGTGATAAATGAACTTGTGTTTTCGTGTTTGACCCTACTACTTCTCACTCTTCTTGTTTGTGGCTATTCACTTTTGGCTTAAAAGAAATTAAGTAGAACGTGATCATTTATGATAATACATTACCTTAGAACAAATACGGAGTATGAAATTACAATAAGGAAGGATTTGTTGAAACAAATACATTTTTGCAGAATAGTCAACTGGAAATAATCTTAAATAAATTAAAACCTGATGATGGTTTATAATGTCACTGACAATCGTGTAATTCAAAATCAAAATAATAAGCACACTACCCTATTGATTGAATGAGTTGTCAATAAACATGGTGATCCCACTATTGGCTACAAATATGTAATATATTTCATCTCAAATACTCCCTACATCCCAAATAAGTTGTACGTATTATTTAACTTTTGACAATCATCGTGATACGATTTAAATATTTATAATTTTGCATGCATAAATTATAAAATGTTGATATTTCAAAAATATGCATCAAAACAAATCTAGTAAAATCTTACATGATTATATTATTTATTATCGATTAAAGAGAATTCATGATAAAATTTTTAAAATTTGATTTTCAAAATAGAAAGTTAAACAATATAAAATAGACCGAATAATATAAATTTAATATTTGAGTTGTTCACCACTCGTTTCATTTTTAGTGGTGTTTTCAGCTTTGTTCGGAAGGGAATAAACAAGTGTGTTGCACACATATGCCAAACGACTTCATTAAGCAACATAAAAAGCCAATAAACAAATACAAAAGGAAGGTCACTTCAAAACCTCCGAATTAGATACTAATCTTAAATTAATCAAGGTTTCAATAATCATTAAAAACTCAATTTTTAGCTCTAACATAATTCTATTTAAAGGTTCTTTAATTTTAGTTTTTGGACATTATATATATTGGCATTTATCTATAAAATATGATTGGCAGTTGAATAGACTTAACAATTAAAAGGAAAACTCACATTTTTTTAATAAATAAAAATTATTACAAACTACAAACATAAAAGAATTTTAGTAACAAAACAATTGATAACTTCGACCGATATTTTCTCATAATATCTATACATAGATGCATCTCGATTATATATCGAATAGAAATAACAAGTGATTGATAATAGTGTAGTGAAATAATTATACAGTAATTTAATTAGTAGTTATAATAAAACACTAATCCTCCAAGGTCTATTGAGAATCTGTATCCTCCACAAAAAAAGAAGAAAAGCATTACAGGTCAGAGATCTCACACATGCTCCCATGCTCCCATATGCCCTTAACATCTTTGTTATGAATAATCTTAATATTCAAATTTTGCTTTTCATCTATTTTTACAGCTAAATATTCTTCAAGTATGTTTAGTAAGCTGTTTCTTTGTTGTTTTGTGATTTTGTAATTACCCATGATTGAGTTATAGTATTATATGTATATGTTTATTGTATAATTTTACAACTCCGTATTGAAAATGGGATTTTTATTTTATTTTTGGCTAAATATTCATGAAATTTGTTATGTGAGCAGTTTCTACGTTGTTTTGTGATTTTGCAGGTGGGTTTTGGCTGTAAGTGTAATTGCACATTTTTGAGTGACAATTTATCACTCAGGTGAAAATGTTTATTTGACAATAGTGATAATAATTATATTGGTTAAATATTCTGGACACTTGTTTAGTAAGCTGTTTCTACGTTGTTTTGTGATTTTGCAGCTGGGTTTTGGTTGTAATTGCACATGATTTAGGAGATTTATACTAGGTGAAGATGTTTAATTGGCAATAGTGATAATATTAATACTAGGTGTCAAGTGAAGAACAGAAAACTATGCAGAGGGATAGTGGTTCTGGTGGTAGTCCAGGAACTCCCGGTGGTGGTGGGCGGTTGCGTCGTCGTAAAGGTCCAAATGAGGTAATTTATCCCTCTCCTGTCTTCATGTTTACGAATTACGAGGTACTTAATTAATTAGCTTGGTATTCATGATGGATATTTTTAGTGGCTATGACTACATGGTTGTGTTCTGTAGTGGTAATATGTTTGAAATAGTTTCTGAAGTCAGTTGGTCGCTATAAAGCAAACGAGACCAAACCTAACCAAACCGAAACAATCCAAGCCTTATCCCACTAAATGCGTTATGCTAAATGAATATGAAGTCTCAAGTTAGTCATTTACTATGAGGCAATTGAATTACTTTTTAGGGGGCTTGTATTATTGAGTTCCCATTATGTCATGTTATGGAGGTTATTGGATTATACATTGTGTTGTTTATCCTAAGCTTGGAATCTTCAATATTCATTGCTTTGTAAGTTTGTGAAAAATGTATTTCACATTTTGTTGGTATTTTAGTTATTAGAGTTTATAGTTATCTAATCATTAGGAATCTCGTCTTACATTACTAAGGGGCGAGGGAACAATATAAAGCCTCTAGTAGTGATTTAAGTTCCATACTCTATGGATTTGGCCTTCAGACTTAAATTGCATTGCAGAAGCTTTGAATTCAAAGCAAAAATATCTTATCCAAACGCCCACATAGTGAATCTAGCATTTAAATGCAGAGTTGAAGGATTGCAACTTTGATGATTGAAAAAAATATATTTTAATTTCAGATTACAGATGCCGTTGCTCAACAAAATGGAGGGAATTTGCTCGTTAATGATCAAAACAAATACAAGTCCATGATAATTCGTACTTATTCATCTGTGTGGATGATTGGGGGGTTTGTATTTGTAATCTACATGGGGCATCTTTATATATGGGCCATGGTGGTTGTCATTCAAATCTTCATGGCTAGGGAGTTGTTCAGACTACTAAGGAAAGCACACGAAGACAAACAGCTTCCAGGTTTTAGGCTTTTAAATTGGTATGTTTACTTACTTGGTGAGACTGCTACTCTTAATTAGCACCCTGCTCTTTTGATCATAACCCATTGGCATTCTTACTACTTGGCTTATTAGTGCTTCATTATTACACCATACATCAAGGAACACGCTTCTCTTACATTACAAAATTATGATGTTAGTATGTTACCTGATTTTAGTTGTCTGTAAGTTTTGCATAGAGCATTATGCTCTTCTCAAATTAGTTTGCATTGGCAACTCCATGAACTTGAACACTTGAAGAACTTTTGGAAGGTTTCAGCTTTTCATTCTTCTCGAGGAATGCAATTTTACTTAACATTTGCAATCTTGTGTAGGGAGACGACTTTGGGGTGGTAAGGAAGTGTATATGAGGTGAATAATGCTTCTGTTACTAATACTCTGACCCAATAATATAATATCAGGGTCAGTAAAAGGCCTAGTTGTTATTGATTTTCGAGGTTCCAGGGTTGTGGGAAACCAATAACAGGTATAGTAGTCTTGGAGCATGATATGACAATGAGATTTGAGAAGATCATTGGCATATTTAGGAAGAGACTTGCTAGAAATTTCGGATGCTAGTGCGCGATGTCTATTCCATCCAAGTGTTTTGCATGTTGGTTTTAGCTATGTATCTAAACTGAAGGAGAAACCAAAGAGTTAGGAGATAAGCAAACAGAAAAGAACAATTTCACCTTTCCTTTTTTCGACAATGTAGGGGGCGGCGCGGCACTTTTAGGTTTCCATCTCTAGTTTGAAGCTTTTAGATAAGTCGAGGAACAGCAGAAGGCCTTATCGTAATAATGATCTAGCTTTCATTGGTCTACAAAATTGCTTTCTGCCAGAGACAACTATAAAAAGTTCTGCTCATTAGTTATAGTAGAAAAATGAGTTTTCCTATGTAATTACTGTAATATTGGTTGACCTTACCACCTTGGAATTCACCAGTCCCTCGTATATGCTTCTCTGAATTTCACTTCTTTTGTTTCCAGGCATTTTTTCTGCACCGCAATGCTCTTTGTGTACGGGCGCATCCTCAGTCAAAGGCTTGTCAACACGGTTACCACGGACAAGTTCTTATACAAGCTTGTCAGCAAATTTATCAAGTATCACATGGTTACATGCTATTTCTTGTATATTGCAGGTCTGTTGTTTTTTAATCTAATGTCATGCACATTGAACTTTGCATGCTTTGAATAATTTTGTGTATGGATACATGCCATTTCTTGTATGATTACATGCTATTTCTTCAATATGCATTCAGCAATACATGTCTCTCATGATTCGGAAGTGTTAACCGATGCTTTGAATAATTTTGTCCTCTTTTGAGCAGTTCTTTTCCTCTTCATTACTAGGTTGTTTCTGTATGCTTGAGGTGTTAATAGCCACCAAGCGAGATGTACTTATGACATGCGAAGGATGGCTCAAAAAATGTCACTAAAGTTTTTCTTGTATATTATCAGGTTTCATGTGGTTCATCCTATCACTAAAGAAGAATCTGTACAAGTATCAGTTTGGACAGTATGCATGGATCCATATGATTCTAATTGTGGTGTTTACGCAGTCATCTTTTACTGTAGCGAATATATTTGAAGGAATCTTCTGGTAAACCTACCTTGACTTCTTTAAAACGTCAGCATCTATAAACTCTCATCATCACGTGTAAAAAGATTTCTCTCACATTTAAAAACAGTACATGTGAAAAAATTGTTCCTTTTCTCCCCTTCACTTTTCCTTCAACTTCATTTTTAGGCATTATCCTTGTTTCTTCAATATATTGTTCTACTATATTAACTTGTGTTCCTTGAAAAACCCAATTTTTGAATGTGGACATAATGGGAATAACTTGTGAGACAAAAAATTTCCAGTGTGCCCTTACCTTTCTTTGAGGTTGGTTACTTTTCTTGTCACGTAAAGATAAAATGACATCTTAGGAACATCAGAAAATCCGTGTGTGATATACGAGAGCATTCACTTCCATTTACATCTAGTTACTTTACGTAAGTACATGATTGTTACCCAAATATTTGAACACTCTTGTAGGACTTCAAGCATTAATGAATTGTGTTGCAGGTTCCTTCTCCCAGCATCACTTATTGTCATAAATGACATAGCTGCTTATTTCTTCGGATTTTTCTTCGGGAAAACTCCTTTGATCAAGTTATCGCCAAAGAAAACTTGGGAGGGTTTCATTGGAGCATCTGTGACTACTATTATATCTGCATTTGTGGTGAGTTTGTTTCCTTGCATTCTTTTGGAAGTGGGACTTATGCTTCCACAACTATATCTGCTATTGTGATGACTTTTCTTGGTTGTATTTTGGATGTGAGGCTTCAAAATGGATGATGCAAACTCTACTTGATTTACATGAATATTTATAGATGATGAACGGGAAGAGGTCCTTATTTATCTGTTCCTTCTATCGAATTATTCATTAAAAAAAGAAACTTGCGAACTTAAGCTCAGTAATTGGTGTGACTTTCTATCTGACTTGTTGTGGAGTAACTCTTAGCTTATCTACTTGAAGTTCCTTCGATATTAAATCATCTGAAGTACAAAAGCAATTCTATGATGTCTGTTATGGAACTGATGTAACTTGATGTTCTTAAAAAACACAATGTACAATCAAGCTATTTTACTATGTCCACAAATCATACTTCTTATGGTTGAAACTATTGCCATGTCTGTATCTTCTGCTACCATAATCAATTAATGACACTGACATTAAAGGCCTGCATGACATTGTTGTTTCTGATACCTGCAGCTTGCAAATATTATGGCTCGGTTCCAGTGGCTCACATGTCCAAGGAAGGTAATTGGTGCATACGTGTTCCATGTATAACCAAAAAGAAAGAGAACATGTATTTCTGCTGAAACATTGGCTTTGTGGACTTTGCAGGATTTATCTACTGGCTGGCTTTATTGTGATCCAGGTTCGCTATACATGCCAGAAACTTATGTTCTTCCAGAAAGTCTTCCTCAATGGGTACTTGATCGAACATTCTTCTTCTTTAATTCTGTTAGGAATCTTCGTACTCTCATGTTTTAAGTTTATTGTATCTGGCTGATGGCTACATTGTCAGCTGTTTATGTTTTTGTCAGTTAACCATATGGCATGTGTCGTAGGTAATTCTACTTGTCATTAGAGCTTTAATACACTGATAGGTAATAGCTCATATGCAAGCATGAAACTGAAAAATTAGACCTCAAAAGGCAATGCATTACATCGTTAAGTTGTACTCTCTCTGATCTTTTACAAGTTTTTCAACATATTACACAGCGTTCAAGAATATGTTAAATTGTTATCAACCATTTCCCTAAAATATGGATCCTTTATTAAAGCTAGTAGTGTATTAGGAAACAACTTCATCTTCCAATATTAGACAAACACCGTTAATGATAAGAATGGAAAAAGAAGCATGATAACTGTTAGCATTGGAGTAATTGTTACTGTCTCCAAAACAATCGTGTTTGAGAAGTTCATAAATACTAATACAACACTTATGATTGGTTCTATGTAAGATCACAAAAAGTCTGGCTGAAGATTGAGGATTGGAACTTAATTTCTGAAATGTTGAATGGTCTTGATAGTTAACAAAATTTTAATCTCCATGTAGTTTCCGTGGAAGGAGATGTCCATTTATCCTGTACAGTGGCATGCACTGGCGCTTGGGCTATTTGCTTCTATTATAGCTCCTTTTGGAGGTTTCTTTGCAAGTGGTTTTAAGAGAGCTTTCAATATCAAGGTTTTTGTTTGAAGATATTATCCTTTGTTTCTAAGATGGGATAGTGGCGAGATTGCAACTCATTAATCTTGTATGTGTCAGGATTTTGGTGATAGCATCCCCGGGCATGGCGGAATGACTGATAGAATGGACTGTCAGGTATGTTACACTGACTTCCACATTGACATGTCTATCACAATGGTTTTTTGTTACAACTCTAAGGACGAGTAGTCTAGCGAATAATATGTCATGCTAAAAAGAAGATGATTTGGTGATGTCCAAAGCATCTTCACTTACAGAAGTTGCATTGAAGAAGAATGGTTTCTTCTTTTCGTACATATTATCTATTCTCATGCCACATTGAGGGCTTTGATATGTCTGGTAGGATAGGAAGTGGGAGAATAACAGAAGGCGAGAATTATCCCTCCTGCTAACGTTAATAGATATACTAGTCTCAATGAGAATTATTGAACGGAGAGGCACACAGAAAGATTCCCTTGTTAATGTTTCAACCAAATAAGATAACCATTGCCGTAGATGTGTGATACACCTACCCTTTTACTTCTGCCTCACCAAACAAATCTACGAGGAAGTTTCCAGCTGTATGATTGTTATTATTGTTCAGATTGGTATATGAATCAAAGTTATCGTGGTGTTTTGCTAGATGGTAATGGCTGTTTTTGCATACATCTACCATCAGTCGTTTGTGGTGCTACAAAGCTTATCCATCGAAATGATCCTGGACCAGGTAACATTTCTCCATATGTTAAATATCGTGCAAATGTCAAATTTGTTCGGAATACTCGGACATCTCTAACTATAACCTTTTGTGGTTATAGATATTGATGAATCTCTCTTACGAGGAGCAACGAACTTTGTACACGAGGCTAGGTCAATATATCCTGGAGAGGCAATTTGGTGAATCTTGAAATATGGAAAGTCTAAAGCTAAAGCTTTAGAATATTGTGAATCTCCATTGGACACCTAATTTGCACTTTGTATACTGTATAGTTCCTGCTTATTGAGTTTAAAGATCTGAACATTTCCTCACATGCACATACCCACATTCCAATTTCAAGGACATACGTTGCAATTGTCCTTTAGGACTCGGTTCTAACCTCCGACCTTGATTGTTTGAACTTGATTCTGGGTTTCCACTTGTCATTCCAAATGTTATCCTTCCAAAGTTCACTTTTCAAGCAAGTGATGCCCTGTTTTGGATGTGTTTTATTTTATAGCTAATGCTACAATAATTTGTAATTCCCTTCCCCCTATAAAGAGCCTAGGATCCTGTACCTCATGAATCAAGCGGTGCTAGCTCTATCGCAAAGACCATTCGATTATTTATAGGATGTTTTTAGAATGGTTAAGATGTTTTCATGAAGTTGCATCTTACTCCCATTGAGAACATCGAATGACTTAGTGGTTAGGAGGTCTTCTAGTGACTTAGAGGTCTTGAGTTTGATTCTCATTGTAAGGGGTGGTGTGTGGGCTTCAAAAAAATATATATTACAAAACATAAATAAGAAACAAGCTCTGTATGATAAGATCAACACTTAACAAGAACAAGCTTTTCATTTAGTCAGATGCAATTGATGAAGTATTTAAGATTTGTGTGCTTATAAGGTGATACAAATGATGAGTATTAAGACTGCCTATTCCCAAAACGAACATACAGGATATTAACAGTTGCATCATTATGAATAAGAGTGACAACGACCAGCATGGAAATGAGCCTCCCTTGTAAATCTGACACCTACTTCTAACCTATACTTGTAGAATCAAGATCCCACTAGTCCCTTGTACCGAGCATATGAAATTATAAGAATGAACACCATGGAACTGATTGCGGCAGAAACGATTACAACCTACAAATCCAAACATTCAGTCAGATCATGTCGAGGAAGGAACAAGTTCGATGAGGAGATTGTTACCTATGAGTTCAAAACTCACCCATTTGAATACGTATGAGTACGCGTGGTCATTCCATGTATAGGGGATGTTCATGCCGAAAATTCCAGCTATCAAGGAATAGACTGACATACATACAGTTCCAGCGCTAAGAAAAAGCTCCAACTGCAGATGCAGAAATAATCATAAATGTCCCAACAACTCCAGATATACAAGTTCATTGCTTAAAGGTGATTGTTTTAATGTACCTGAATGAGTTGATTACGGTGATTGTCAAGCTGAAATGAAACAAAAAAAAAAAAAAAAACCTTTCACATAAGGGTGCAAAAATGGAAGATGTCGAAAATGTGGATTGTAGATGGCCTTGGTCATTACCTGAATGTTTATGTAATCTTCGGTGTTATCAATATATTCACGAAGCTGTACATGTGAAAAATGACGGAAGCCTTAAACACTTGAAATTTTGAATATCAAAATGAATTAGTCTACACCAAGGATTGATCTCTGGTAATGTTATTAATCTGTTTTCTATTATTCAAGCACCACTACGAATAGAAAACTTTTGATTTTGATAGCTAACAAAATATGTTACATTCATGAAGCATGTGTATAGGGAGAACATCACATACCGTCGATAATTTGTTAAAAGTACCATCAATTTGCATGAAGTAAGCCTGCAGCATTAAAAGTATAATCAGCAACATAAGATTTGAAAGTACCAAATGAAAATAAAAGATAAGTGGATAGACGGTTACCTCTAGCAACATCTCGAGATCCTCAATATCATGGTCATCTCCACGATTCGTAGCCAAACTCGCCCTACTTACTCTGGAGATCTTTGAGCCTATAGTGGGAGAAGCAGGGAACCAATTGGTTGCACCAGATCCACTAACAGGTGAAGACAGACCAGCCAATTTCCTAGTCAAGTAAAGATCAGCCATATCGTCGTCATCATCCAGAAGTTGTTCAAGCTCATCCCTAACCTGCTTCCACGAGGACGGTGAAACATCATACTCATACTTAACTCAAGAAGCTTAACTGAGAGTAGAGATACAATATATTTTAAATAACTAAGACATTTGCTCCTATGATTTCAATCTTTATGAAAGTGGACCAATTACCAGTTTGTATACTAAAATCACTAAAAGTATAGACGTAGTAGCCTAAACTCAATAATAAAGGAAGATTTCTACATACCTTCTGCACACGAGCAGTTAATCTCGTCATCTGACTCTTCAATTTTCGGACTCTGTCCAAGTTACGGCTGCTAATCTGGAAAAAGAAATCGTTAGTAAATTAGGTCATAAACGAAAAGGTTAATGGATATCCTATTCATACGATAAGGGCGGGCATTTGGTAAAGGAATAAGGTATGGAGTATCTATAAAAAATTCAGATCCAAAAGTAGTCGTGAGAGTACAAGGAATATGTAAATGCTTCGATGATGCAGGAGAAACACAATGTCAAATTGTCAATAACATGATGCATTTTTAATAAAAAATGGTTAACAGATTAATAGTAATCTATAACTCAGATTTTCCAAAATCGTGCAGCTAAAAGAGAACCAGGAACAGGGAAAGAGTTTTGAACAATGACATGAACATTCAGATGAGAAAAGAATGGAGAAGAAAAGGAAATAAGACACAGAAAATGCCTTGGACAATATGTCCGTGTGTTGGGGGCGATGGAGGCAAGAGACAGAGGCCATATATGAAAGTAGATATTCGTGAGGAAAAAGGGGCAAAGAGAGTTAAAAGTTTTCATCAGAACAATAAATTATTTTAGTTATAGAATGAAAGTGCGTACCTTGGATGTAAGCATATCAAGAGCTGGATACACAGCAGTTTCCAGTTCTGTTGTCCGGGCAGAGAGGTAACTACAAATAGCCTCTAATGCAACTTCCAGAGCTCGAAACTCAAAAGGGGATTCTGCATTGCATGTGCAGATAATTAACACGAGCTAAATATCCCAAACTTTACCAACTTGGAACAAGAGATATTAAACAAGACTGAATATTATCCTACTAAGATCTTCCGCAATTAAAATTAGGGACTCTAATAGCCTACCATCTTCTTCACCAGTGTCCACATCATGTTGCGGAGTCAAATCTCTTTCACCCCCTTGGTCTTCAGTATTAGCATGAACAGGTTTGAGTCGTCTCCTGAGTTCCTCAACAACTGGTGTGACATTTTCATCTAGCGGGTCTCGGAGTAAAACCTAATTCATTAGTTAAAAAATGAGTGTATTGATTTTCTACATAAATACATTAGTGCCTCTTTAGCACCCCATAAATAAATTGACACAATCAAGATAAACCATTTGGCCAATTAAACGAAAAAATTAACATTCAGTGAATTCAGTTTTCAAGGGACTTATCATGCCTAAATCACAAACTGCAAAACCAGATTGTAAAACAACAAGATCTATTGTGGCTAGTAATATACAAAGACTTGAGATAAATCCAAGAAGTAGTTAGAGAAAAATAAATGGTGAAAGCTTGCTGATGGAGACCACCTGTAAACCGTTTGAGATATTATAACCCTTTCATCCCACAGATTACAAGAGATTTTAATTGTATGAATAGAATGTATTTCAGCCTTTCATTTTGTTTTATTGTTTTTTAACTGTTTCACCACGATCAGCATACAAAAAGACTACTCATAAGGCATAGTGTTATGAAAAGAACTCTTGAGATCAACAAAAGTTGAGCAATCTTACATCGGCGCGTGTTCACGGGACCTCCAAATTTTGGGATCTCTGAATTATATGAACTACGTCAAATTTTGATTCCTAATGTGCTTAATTCTAAGAAATAGTCAACTGACTTATATGATTTTATAAAAGGTTTTATATTCAAGCTCTGGGTTTAATCGTCTTCACAGCAAAACTGGTAAATCTTTCTAAATTCAAATACAATGGCCAATTTCAACTATATCGAAGTATCATATAATAGAATAAATCAAATGAATAAAAATTTATTTACCTCTTCGGACGTAACTATGGCCTTGATATGCTGTCCTCATCCAAAAAATCAATCACAACACAGAGAAAACACAAATCAGAAACACAATCAAAAGATGAAGAAATTATATAAGTCTTGATCACATTACAATCAACACTAACATAAATGCAGTCAAAATACCACAAATTCCAATAATTCTTAAGAAGATTCAATACTCGATAAATTTATAGTTCAGCAAAAACCCCACAAATTCACTCTCAACTCAAACAATCAAACACCAGCAAATTAACAAAAAATTAATTCCAATAATATTCACAAAAATATTTCAACTTTACCACAACTACAAAAACTCGATACCTAAATGTTCACAAAAAACTTGAGCAAAATCTTAAAGTTCATCAAAACCCCACCATGCATTCTCAATTCAATACAACCAAAAACCACAAATTCAACACAAACTGAATCCCAAAACATCCAATACCTCTAAATTGAGAACAATAGCCCTTTCACGTCCAAGAATGGTAGAAGGGTAATTCAGAAGAGGGTCGATAATGCGAAGATCACGAGCATGAATTTGCACACGATGCATGATGGAGTATTTATCAACATCAAGAATTGTTTCATTACCAAAACCATCCATCAAAATCCAGCTTCTTGATGCTCCTCCCTTCTTCTTCAATAACCCTGACTCCACAATATGACCTCCTTCTTGACCCACCATCTTCATTGATCGTATCAAGCAACCCCTTTTATTTATTTTTTCTTTTCTTCAATCTTGATATTTAAATAAAGACATTTTCTTTTCTTTTCTTTTCTTTAAATTTGATATGATTAAGTAGAGAAATTTTATTGAAACTTGATATGATTAAATAGTGAAATAATTGGACATTAATTATGGGAAAAGGAAATAATTGAAATTTGTTTTGGCTTTGATGAATTTTGATATAATTAAATAGAGTAATAATTTGATGAAATAAATGAGAAGGGGATTTGGGGTTTAGGAGAGGAAGAAAATGTGGGGAGGAATTTGGTTTATGAAAAAGCATATTGACGGAAGAATCGAAGGGGAAAGAGGCTTTTTTTTGGGATCCACTATACACACCTAAATAGTGGTTTACTATAGCTATAAATGACTATTTTACCCTCCTATTTAATTTAATTATTCCTCAACATATCACATTATTCTCATATCAAGTTTTTCATACCCTCAACTTTAACGATCCGATCAGTTTGCTCAAAATTAGTTTAGTTGCTTCTTGAACTAATTGAACCAGTTATTTTGGATATTTTTATGTTAAAATTGATAAAGTTTAAATTTTAATAAACGACAAAATAAGATTTTAACAAATCATAGACGTTTGAGATCAATTTATAATATACAAAGTACATTTGAGCCTCTCCTAAAACAACTTGAATAGTCATATCATCAACCCTCCCCCACCTACAGCCGTCCAGTTCACTCCACCCCCACATCCGCCTCCCCATAACTTAAATTCATACTTGTCCAGTTCACCTCACCCCCACATCCGCCTCCCCACAACTTAAATTCATACTTTTCTTTTTTGCAAAATTAGCATTATAATTACAGTTCTCGAATGAGTTGTATTACTTTAGAAAGAAATCTTGCATTAATTATATTCCTTTAGAAATAAATCTAATATCAACCTCAAGTATTGTAACATTATACAACAAATAACATACAAGATTTTGGGTGGTCATATGGGGCTCCAATTCAGGAGGATGGAGGATATGATTTTGGGAAGGGACTGGTGGGCATAGGAGATGAGGGCGGTGGGGAAGCTGGGAGGTAGCGTTGGGTGGTGTTGTGGAGGAAGGAGATAGAGGGCGGTAGGGAACTCAGGTGGCCGAACCGGTCGTTTATGGTACTTGAGGAAGGCGGATGTAGGGGTGGGGATTATTTTATTTTAAAAATAATTTTATTTTTCTTAAAAGAGGTCCTAATGAATTTTTGTATATTATAAATTGACCTAAAATGCTTATTATATATTGAATTTTTGTTTTTTGCCTTGGTTAAAACTTAAAATCTATACTTTTTACTTAAACTCCTAAAATGACCAGTTCGGATAGTTCGGAAAACAAGTGACCAATTTTAGAAGTTCAACAGGACAAACTGCAGAGATGATCATAATTCATGGGGACACAACAAATTTAAGCCTATTCTTTGTCCATCATTAGTTATTAATTATAGTAAAAGATAATTTAAGAAACTTATTTAATTGTGTCTTTACTCCATAGTTCATATCCATGGGATATACTTATTTTTATATGTAATGTCAGAGAAAGTAATGACAAATTTATTGTACAAATAAAAACTCATGATGCTTGTTTGGGAGGAAATTATTGGAGGGACAGACACAACTATGGAGTAAATACACAATTAAATAAGTACATTTATTTATTTATTTATTTTAGCTCTCTATTTTATTTTTTTCAAAGTTAACCCCCATTTTCATCCTAATTTCGCCCTATAATGAACAACTGAATTTAACGACGTTGTACATCATTTGTATCCAGCTAATCACTTCATCTACGAAAATATATTCCCTTTTTTAATTCTCATAATTGCAATTTAAAGCATTGATCTCACTGATACATTATTGGGAAAAACAAGTTCCAAGTTGGGTTGTAACCAATTAAGAAGATTAAAACAAGCTTGAACTTTAAATCTATTCAACCAAGGAGATTCGACAATCTTCAAGTTTATTACCCACTCAAGAAAAAAATACTTTTTGATCTAGAAGTCCCCAAACCTCAAAGGAAATATATTTCTTTGATGGTAAATTTTTCTGTTTTGATAGCTCAATAAGGGGCACTTGAAATTGATTGTAAGAGGCAACATTCAAATTTCATTAATACACTAGCTTGTTTATCAAAATCACGAGGTTAAAAGCATAAACCTTTGTTTTTCCTATGCTTTAAGACTGTTTGAATGAACATATGCTCGAACTGAAATTAGTTGTATGGTATGAATGATTAAATATTTTGGTTATTACTAGTATACATTCAATCTTTTTGTCATACGTTTGAGGGAGAAACGTCTAAGTTGATTGCATTTTTTATTTTTTGTCTAGAGTATAAAGATTCAATTTCTCAAATGAGTCTATTGTGGGATTGTTGCTTCTTTTTTTATAAATGCGATGAGGTGAGTATCGAATCCATGACCTTTCGATTATTAACCTATTCCACTAGGCTATTCGGTTAACTCGTGGGATTGTTGCTTCTTGATGATCAAATTAGTTTTGTTTATTTTAGTCGATATACATTAAAAGAGACAGATATTGGTAGAAAATTTGAGTGAGATGTTATCATCTATTCTGTATATCTATCTTATATATAACGTGACAAGAGAATAATTAAACGTTGCAACGTGAAACCCTATGTTCTCCTAATTTGTAGGAGGACAAAAATAATATACTAATATTTAGTTTTGTTGATTATTTTGTACAATAATCATTTCCCATTAATATCATCAAATATGTTAACCTTTATTTTGTGAAAATATCTTCACAAGATTTTATGCTATTCATGTTAAATTTAAGTTCACTTAAGACAACTTCAGGGAGAATATCTTATCATTATAGGTTCAAGTAAAAATTAAATCATATATTATAAATTCGACGAACAACTTCATCCGTGTTAAACTATGTATAAACAAATAATAATATTAGAACATTTGCAGTGGGTTACCTAATTTTTTCCTCCCAAAATCAATTCTTTATACTAATTTATCAAATTTAGGAAGTATGCTTTAACTTTTGCACAAATTCAAATTCCCTTGTTATTACTTACAACGCTTAATATAAAAAACAAAAGTGATTTGGGAAAGGTATATATATAAGACACTCCCTATAATATTTGAGGAAATTTTTAAAGATAAGAAATCTAAAATTTGGTACCTTTTTGAATTTTTTGCTTTTCACTATTCTAAATATGAAGTAGAAAATATTTTAGGACATCTGTTGCGAATGCTCTTACACACAAGTCAATAATAATTATAAGAGTTCTAAGAAGTTAAATATTGCTCAATTTCTATTAAAAGTTCATTAACCCTCTCCCTAAATAGTCAGTATTAACGTACAAGTTCTCTCCATTTCATATTAATAGCCCTATTAGAAATTCATGTCAAACTATTACAACAAATTATTTTCATTCATTAATTCGCAGAATATAGTTGATATCATTGACTTCAAAAATATTTTTCATAATATTCTTTTTTTTTGTAATATTCTATAATGTATGTGAATAAAAAATAACTGAGGCAATTCTATTACATAATAATGATACAAGAAGACAGTGATAACCTTCATAATGAATATGCACACCAACTGACGCTTCAAAAGTTAAATCACTTCTAAATTTTCAAAGCCAAATTTATTTTCAAAGTTTATTTGATTGATGTTGGCTATCATATCTTGAATGGAATTTTTTAAAAAGATAATCAGCTTGAATTTTGAAAAGGTATTTCTAACTTACTAGCAAGTCAGATTAGAATCATAGAAATTTATAGCCGACCGAGTATTGGTTCCTTCAAGTTCTGCACAAAGATGAATTCAGGATACAATAAGCACTTTGACACCTTTGTTGAGCAAAATTCTCTAGAAAAATGTCGCTTACATTTGAAGTTTTGATCCACAACTCGAGCGTGTTTAGGGATTTTCCGGATTGATGAGTTTCGCGAGCCAAATCTACCCCTTCACCCAGAGAGTTCACAAAGCCACTGACCAAGAGTGCGGCTGCTGCATTTAGCACCTGTAATGAAATTTAATTAATACAAATTCGTTATACATTATAGAGATTAAAGTCACTCAATGATTCTCTGTATTTCTAATGTCCTGAATAGGGAGAAACACACTAAATAATATAATAACACAAAACACGGTCTTAAATCGCAGAAGATACATACCAAAGCATCGGCAATAGCCCCCTTTTCCCCTGCTAAGACACGTTTGAGTATCTCTGCGTTGTATTCAGGACCTCCGCCTCGCAAGTCATCCAAAGTACATCGCGGAATTCCATAGTCCACTACATAAAAATAATCTTGGAGATGAATGCATTCCAGAACAAAAGTGCAACAACCATAAAATAAACATATTCTCCTCCACATGAATGCCCTAACTTCACAAACTTCCATTTCACCAATGAGCATTTTGATACAACTACTTACATGGGTCAAATGTAAATCTTTCAATATTGTCCGTGGTAACATCGAAGACAACACCGGGGCCTAGTAAAATTGTTGGGAAATTAATCAGATAACTATATGTGAATTGAATGCAGGAAAAAATTACAACAGAAAGGGAACTTACCGAGTGGACTTATCTCATCAAGACCTTCGCAGTGGACCACCAATGCTCTATTCATGCCAAACCGTTGGAGTGCGCTAGCCATTTTATAGACCTTCAAGGAAAACATGATAACCATCATAAACACGATATGTATGCCTTTATCTAGATATCTCACGACAAATTATGTATCCCACTATCTTAGGCAATTATAAATTAATAAGGCATGGATACAATAAAGACAGTAAATTACAGGTTTCCGCTAAAAATGTGCAACTCCATACCAGTTCTTCTTTATAGACTCCTACAACAGCAAATGGCACCCTTGCTGGATTTAACATAGGGCCCAGGATGTTGAATACAGTCTTTACTTTCAACTTCTTGCGAACAGGCCTCACCACTTGCATGGCTGGATGATACATTGTACTCATCATAAAACCAATACCAGCTTCTTGCACACACCTTTTGACCTCCTGGTTTTACAAACAAAAATACATTGTACAAACTATAAACATACTTGACGAAATATAAATCTTCATGGGATGGAGGAGTATATATATTATGATCTACGCTCTTCAATAAATATTTTCCTTGGCCTATGGAGTCAAAGATTGGATGGTCCCTGGCTCTTAGATACAATGAAAAATCAATATGTTTCACTACACTAACTATGCTTATTATCCATTGTGAAGTAGTAGATAGTCTTTGCGCTTGATCTTGGGTCAATCCATAACAGTCTCTTTATTAATAAGATTGAAGGAACATCGTTAGAGACATTCATTGTGTCTTCGGTGAATATTACGTTTTGCGGAACATATAGCTTTAAGCTCAGGCAAAAACCTTACAATCAAATTCACATTGTTCCAAACATATTCAACCAGGGGAAAGAAGGAGAATGACAAGGCGAAGAAGACGAGGATAAGAGAAGACCGAAAAGTCCAGTCTAGAATGTATTGTGGTGTACGTTTGCCCCTCATAACAAAATTCAAGATATCCTTACATAATGTCTCTGATAGCCATGTGAAAGTAGTAATAATAATCTATATCCACTAAGTTATGATCACTTCACTATATTTGTTGCATATAAATTGTTCTTAAAAAATTCAAGATATCTTTACCAAATATCTTTATTAGGCATGTGAAATAAGTACTACTCCCTAATGATCTATATTCACTAAGATATGATTGACTCACTATATTTGTAATTTGCATATAACTATTCAAATCTGCAAGATATCCCTTATATAATTCAAGGGCTAGTTTCCATTATGCGCACAAGCCTTATTATAGACAAAAGTGCAAATAGGTCATAGTCACTACGGCAACTTGGTTGTACAATTAAAGTAACCTCAAAACATAATTTTCAAATCAAACATTATACAGTTGTGCAAAACGAACAACGAATCCAGTATTAGCAATACAACACACCTCGGGCCCCAATTCGATTTTGACTCCCAACTCTTCCAATACATCAGCACTGCCACAGGCTGATGAACTTGATCTACTTCCTTGCTGTAATATTTACAAACCTCAATAAGATTAGCTTGTTACAGTTGTAGAACAAAATTGCATAAGTCCAACAATTGCAACTATAACAAATTGACACCAGTACCAACCTTCGCAACTTTGACACCACATGCAGCAGCCAGAATTGAAGCACCAGTTGATATATTCACAGTGTTTGCCCCATCGCCACCCGTACCGACAATATCCACTGCATTGTTCAATCCATGGACTCTTTTACTGAGCTTTATCATTGCCCTGGCCAAGCCAACTATCTATCAAGTAAAATGATGAATCAATTATTTAACAAAACAGAATATATAGAAACCATATAAACTGCTGTAACTTTAATCAGAAATTGAATACAAGAGTACAATATATAAAGCTAAAAACTTCCATGATATAAAGCTAAAAACTTTAATCAGAAATTGAATACAAGAGTACAATATATAAACCACATCTGCTGTTCGTTTTAATACTATATTGTACTCTTGTCTAACAGAAATCGATGAGATACAACGTGCATTAGACTCAAATCATGAAATATACCATCTATAAAGCTAAAAACAAAAACCGATGACACAGACTTCACTCTTGGGTCAATTGGGTAACAGTGTCCTCGTTTTCACACGGGTAAGGCTGCGTAGTAACGCAACCCCTTTACCCTGCCCTGCTCAGAGAGAGACTTTTCAGAGGCGTCGTGGCATGTTTTTTTGTGTGTGATGTTTCCTTTTAAACATACACAGCGAAACATTTGTGCTAATGTGATTGACAATTGTGAAATAATATTATTAAGTCATTCTTGAAATACCAATTAATTGTTGTAATCATAATTAGGCTTAATATGGTAACTTGCCTCCTCAAAAGTTTCCCCTTTAGCTCTCAAGAGCACGAGAAAAGCACTTATCAACGCCTCATCAGCATCATTCAGTAAAAATTCAAGACTCTTCTCAGCTTCAGCTTCTGATAAATCCACGCCACTTATCAAATTCTCTATCAACTTCACAATTCAAAGAAAAAATATAAACCCATTAAAGCTTAAAGCAAAACAAAACAAATCACAAAACTGTCCAGATTCCAACAAATCTTCTCAATGAAGTTACATTTATTACTAAAAAAGTAAAATCTTCTCAACAAAGCTTACATTTTTCATCAGAAAAACAATATCTTCTCAATACACAAGAAATTTTGACCAGAAAAATAAAATCTTCGAGAATAAGAAAGTTGACTTTTTTTTCTTTTCTTTACCTCACTGAAAGATGATGATGGGTTTGCATGATTATCCGAGCTAGCCAACGCAGTCAATTTGAATGTTGGAAATGTTGTTCTGTTCTTGAAAAGTGATAATGTGGATCCATGCTTATCTGTATTAGTCAACACATACTAACTGATATTTAAAATCTATCTCTCGTTAAGCTAATTGAATTTGAATCTATATATTTAATGTAATAATTAATACTTTTAATTTTATCAATCGCAATAAAAGAAATTCGATCAATATCAAACATCATATTTTTTATTAAAATATTTCGAAATGTATTACTTATATATATAAAAAAGAAGCTGATTGGGTTTGAGAAACAAGAAAATTGATTGATTGAGCTTACCAGAAGGCAAAGTGGAAGGATCAGAATATGCAGGAGGAGTTGGATGAAGGCACAGTTGTGAAAGAGCCATAATTGCAGAAAACAAGAGGAATTGAATGAGGTTCCAATTTGGGCTTGTAATAAATGAGGTTTCGAGTTGTTTGCCTTAATTCGTCATACTCCGGAGTCCTAAACCCCCTGCACTGCACACCACACCACACGCTATCTTTTTGTTAATTAGGTTGGGCTAAAAATAATGATGGTTCCCTTAGTCCTCGTATAGACGTCTATGGTATCGATGTTTCAGAGATAAAATTTATTGTATTTTAAAGTCATTAATTAACTATGTAAACTATGTATCACACGAGTATAAACTGTAGTATAAACTGTGTCATTCTTAATAAAATTGTTATCAATTATTTGTTTAATAAATCACTAATATAATAATTAATTATTTGTCAAATGAATCAACAATATTCATGTTTATGAAGAATAAATGTCATGTTTAGGAACTATCGGTCCTCGATACATGAATCAACAATATTCATGTTTGTGCGACACTTTTATTGTTTGACTATTTTTTCAATCTTTCTATCATACTACCTTAACAAATAATCTTTATAACGTTATGTACTATCACCTCCAATTATAAAAAAAATTGGTTGTTTTTGTTTTTTATGACAAAATTTTGCAATTTTCAACTTTTAACGATAAAAGTTACGAGTACTCAAATATTTGCCTCTACGAATATAAATGAGAATTATTTTGAATCAAATATAGTAGTACAACATGATTAAATAAGATATGGTGCTTGAAAATCCAAAAAAATAGACATTTGTCTGAAAGTGTACCACATAGAATGTCGGTGTTACATAACTCATTAAAAAGTACTCTATCAACGAGACAACGACCATTGCAAAACATATATCTCAATTACATCACATATATGGTAACGATAGTGAAGGTGTAATTTGGATTGTAATAATTAGGACAGGGTAAACTTAAAGTTAGAGTTAGGATTTGAAGAAGCGAATGCATGCTAACTGTTCGATGAAATGAGCCAAATATAATCGCATATGATAATCTTGAAGGAGCAAGGGCAATATAGAAAAGCTATGAGACACTGTGATAGAATATTAAGATACTAGGGAAGGCAAAAACGTTTGAGAAAAATGCTGAGGGTATTGGTCCGACTGAAGGCTGTTATCTATGGATTTATCAATTCGGAAACAAACTCCATATTATCACAGTGGTAAGGTTGTCTACAATCCGAGTGATACTGCTTAGGTGGGAGCCTCTTTAGTGACATTGAGGGATGTAACGAAAAATGAAACTCAGACATAGTAATCTTTTTTCTTGATCACTCATGTCAGCATTGGCTCTTCAGACAAATGAAAGCAGCTTGTATGTCTTGTCTTGCTCGATAAATCCTGTAGCTGGTCGAAAAAACAGTACTCCCTCCATCTAAAAGATCATTCACTTTGTTTTTTCAATGATCAAAATTAATCAACTTTGGTATCTTAATTGATCTAGGTTATTTTCTGCCAGGTATGATCTTTATTACCAGAATCGCTTTACATTTTAGTGTCTAATTCTCTATAAAAAATTCCACAAACACACACGCACTAACATATAAGGAAATTGATTTCAGCCGTCGCTGGTTTCTTGATTATTCGTCTCTATCTTTACCTCAGTTCTTGTTTTTGTGATGTTCCATGCTCTGATGAGGGTATAAATATAATAAGTGGTTGGAATAATCTAATTGTTAATACCATTGTTGACTTGTGGTCCAAAAAACTTAATCATGCGGTTTGAGTCCATTAACTGCTAAAATATTTCCATTTGAGTAGATGAAGTTGATTGGCAAATGCTAAAGAAAATGATGGATTACTTGACACTAATTAGGTTTTTTATAAAATTAAAGTAAAAGATTCAATATTCTCTAAATACATCAAAATGGCTCATTGCACTACCCTTCTTATCATTTGTGTAGTAGATAGTGTTGACACTTCACTCTTGGGTCAATTTTGATACACCCTTCTGTTGTCACAGGGGCGAAGGTTGCATACTATTCGTCACCTCACCCTGGTTCGATGGAAGTTTCTTAGAGCCGGTGGGACGCATTGATGTTGATGACTTCTACTAATTGGGCTGCTATCTTCTGACTCTTCGGTCGATACATGGTATAGCTGGTGAGTGCAGGCAGTGGAAATGCATTAGCAGCTAGTATTTGGTCTTCGAGAATAGGTAATATATATTCTACATCATGATACCTTCTCATCAATTCTCTTTTGCATATGACTTTGGTTGCAATTAAGATAAGTGGTGCATGCATTTGATATTCCACAATTTCGCAAGATGATTGGTTCATGGGTTTGATGCTTGATTATCATAGGCTTAAATTCTTCTTCAGTTAAGATGTTGACATAAAGAATTCTGAAATGTTCATTTGATGCTTCGGCATATAATATGATACTGAACTTCATTTTGGTATATCATATTCCTTGAGATGCTGTATCTTTGCAGATTTGAGATTTTTTATTTGTTGGGTAAGATTATAATATAAAAGAACCAATGTTTGGTGGGTTTTAGCTGTGTGATTTGGAGTTACTTCACGTAATATATTTTAAATGAGTTTTTCTAATGTAGTCCAAACTGTCACATTTCATCTCAAGAAAATCAGCCAGCCCCCCTGTAATAGGATATTTTTCTTTCTTACTTAGAGTTTTTGGGAAATTGGTATAATGTAATAGGACGTGTCGTAACAAATGTTACTCTTTCTTATCTGCCTAAATGCATATTTCTTGCATTCTTCTACCATATCAAATATCTGCTGATATGACTGCCGTAGCAGCAACCATAACAAAGGACCAGCGGTGGGGGTGGAGGGTGGAGATGTTCTTGTTAGTCACCAGAGAAATGACAGAAATCAATTGAATACCCCATCCCACCACCATACATGCTCTCGAAAACAAGAGTTAATAGCCATCTAGAGGAAACTAGTTGTTTGGATAGGAAAAGGGAATGATAAAACCATATCAGCTGAATGGATGCCATCCTTACATGCCTTATTTACACTGAGTAGATCATTCTTCACAGAGTTTTCAGTAATTTCGAAATTTATAAACTAAGATGAACATGGATATTTTGAAAGGTGAATTGCATATACATATCAAAACATTCAATCAACAGAAAATACTCTGTTACTACATCACTAAAACTGAAAAATTGTTTTTACAGAGTCTAACATAAGCTTTTGCTAGGATCAGTCTAGGATGAGATGAGCACTTTCAACAGACCAAACGCTCCAATGTTTATATACCTCCTTTGACCACTCTACATCGAACTTCCATTGCAGAGCCTAATTAGCAATTTTTCATCAATCGCGACAAGATCCATCGTTCTGAAACGAAAGAACAACCTCTATTAGCCCGTTTTTCATCTTCTCCCACTCGAATTCCTCCACCTCCGGGAACCCTCCATCCCTTACCTTCATTTCCACCAACCATAGATCTGCTGCAACCTCCCAAAGCTCCACTGCTAAATCCATTCTCTCCTTAATCAAATTGAGTCCCCCACCCTTCCCTTTTTCCACTCTACACCCCAATTCTTTCCCTACTGACATCACCCTCTCTTCGATCTCCTTTACCCCCTTATTTGATGTGAATCTTATTTCCTTTGTCCTGGATCCTATCTCAAATATACCTGACAAATCCAAACCCGATGACATCGATATTATATCGAATGCGTTTACACTTCTCAAGAATGTTAATTCTTTCTCACGTGATAGATTACCAAATTCTTGATTATCTATCTTCCCTCCTTGGGCTGATCTTTTAAACCAGGAGAAATTCATCAACTCTTGAATACTTAATCGTGTACTCGGGTTCGGATCAAGTAAGCGATAGATAATCTTACGAGCTGGTTTAGAAATCCATTCAGGGAAATCAAATACGCGCCTTTGCATTGCCCGATACATACTTGGTAAATCAGTATCATCGAACGGTAACGTTCCCGCAAGAAAGGCAAACAATATCACACCACATGACCATGCATCCGCTTTTTCCCCATCATACCCTTTGCGATACACAACCTCAGGGGCAGTGTAGGCTGGTGTGCCACAAGCTGTATGCAACATCCCATTCTTTAACTGTTCAGGCAAGGCTGAAAGTCCGAAATCGGATATTTTTAGCCTTCCCTTTCCATCCAAAAGGAGGTTTTGAGGCTTGATATCGCGGTGTGCTACTCCATTTTTGTGGCAAAAATGGAGGGCGGAGATGAACTGATGGAAATAAGTCCTAGCAGTAGCCTCAGAAAATCTCCCTTTGCGTTGAAGCTGCATGAAAAGCTCCCCTTTAGGAGCTAGCTCCATAACAAGGTAAATCTTTGTTTTTGTGGCCATGACTTCATGAATTTGGAGGATGTTTGGGTGGTGATTGAGCCGCCTCATGGCGGAGACTTCACGGACTATGTGAGGCTCCATGGCGGTTATAGTGGTGGTTTTGTCTATTACTTTGATAGCAACACTATTGTTGTCTATCAAATTCAGGCCGTGGTAGACTTTCGCGAAGCTACCACGGCCTAAAAGATGTCCTACTTGATACTTGTTCTGTATGATTGTGCCGCTGCCACCGCCACTACTAGTTCTACTGATTTTAGGAATAGAAGGTGGTGATTCCATTGGGGGTTGGTGGGGGAGGAGAGGGGGGGTGGATGGATGCAGGGGAATAAGCAATAAGCAGAGAGGTCCTCTTGGGGAGTTGGGTTTCTGCTATTTATATTACTCTGTAGTGTAGGTTTTCTGAAGTTGACTAAACTACCCTTTTTTGGTTTGTTTCTACATGCTAGTTTCTAGGACATTGCAGATTGGTTGTTATTATTTTCTATATTTGGTTTGATTTATTGCATTAGATTTAATTATGTATGAGTGTAACCAGCTTAATTAAAGCGTGAATAAGCGTGTATTAATGTGTTCTATTGTATTCCAGTTGTTGAAGTAATTGTCCAGCATTCATCTAATAATTCAATAGTTTTAGTAATCATAAATGCTGACTAGCTCCTGTATGAAGAATGTTTGTCTTTTTTTTTCCTTTTTTTTTTTTGTAAATTAGTGATGGATGTGAGTTTCAACCTCAAGACTTTTGGTCACTAGCAAGAGATTTTTCACTAGGCTATTCGATTAACTCAGAATATTTATCTTTTTAATGTATGATTATAGATAATAATCTGGTCTAAGTCGTGAAATTGATATCATTCATCGTTAATTTAAAAGGAAAAAAAGTGTCAAGTTTTTACATTCATAATACTATCATTATGTTAACAATGAAATATATAATAATGGTAAAATTTCTATACATTTCATTACTAATAAATATTATTTCACCATACAATATATACAAATTTAGAGTTTAATCAAAATTTAAAATCTAACAATTCAATGGGTGAAGGGACTAACACTTTATTAATAAATTGTCGAATCCTACCTTATTTGTGTATTCTCTTGTCGCTCAACTGTGTCTATCTCTCAAGTCAAGATTTATTATTTAAACATAATAGGTGAATTATTTCTTATCGAATGATACATTAATCTCAAGCAATAGGTGTTGAATTTCTATAGGATTTCTTTTAACATGAAACTAAAACTAGATTGTGATTTATTGCGATTGATGTAAATCTCACTTTATTACTGATGTTGATATAATCAAATTATTAAAATCTGTCACATGTTAATGTTTCAATATTCTAATCTTCAATAGCTTTTCATGCATATATCTCATCACATTTTTTTCTCTAAATAAACTTATTTCATTTTAGAATAAAATCTTGCAAATGCTTTAACTTTTGAAAAGCATTGCCACTACTGACAAGCAAATTAAAAGTCCAATGAAGTCCATCATTTAAGCTTCTTGATTATCATTTTATTTACTATATATATGCCACTAAGTACAATTTATTATTGTATATTTAATAAGAATATTCTAAGGATCAATTACTGTCTATTTGTCGAATTGTCCTGGTGTGACATAAAATATACGATCTCTAGATATTTTGCATATGCAACTTGTCCTTTTTGGTCAAACCACTTGTGGTGTCTTTGAGCCGTTTATATTGCATCTCATAAAACTCCACTCAAATTGTATAGTTCGCATTTTGTATTCTATAGAGAATTGATTTAATCGTGTTTTGAAGAAAGTAAAAGCTAGCATCTGAGCAGTAGTCTAATGTCGAGTTGGCGAAATAAAAAGCGTGAGTTAGCTGAACGACAATTACCTTGTTCAGTAAAGAATCCTATCAGAGATCCAACAACCTAATCATTGTACAATTATGGGAGGCATACACGAAGGTGCATCTAGTGTGTTTACAAAACTGTTCAATGCACTTCATGTGCAGTCGTTACTAGTACATTTTAGCGCGTGCCTTCGATTTAACTGAAAAATTGAAAAAAAGCTTTCATCGTTCATAATATTGTAATGACAGTGAATTGTGTATGACTAATTTGGTAAACAAAGTGGAATTATGCAAAGTATTGAAAGTAAGGAACATTAGATTTAATATTATATCTAAAAAAATATATTAGTACCAATTCAAGCGCAAAACCACCAGAAGTTCCACTACAGATGATTGTTATAATTTCGAACTAATAGGAATAAGAAATTTATTCTTCTTTTTTTTATATAAGTGATTCATATTGAAATTAAATATTATATAAGAAATTTATTCTATGTTTTAATCTTATTCAAATCAGGAAAAACTAAAAAACGAAGAGACCAATAAGCCCTAAACCCCCATCAGAAAAGCACAAAAATCCTGAATATCGTGATGGGAACTTGATAAGTGCCGACCAAGGTACAATTTTCCTCGTAGCAGATTTCGGTACATAATCAAGTACTGACCGTATCCCGATTGAGTTTTAATTTACCTCGTACAAAATTTCAGATGTTGAAACAAGACTCGACAAATCCTGACCCAAATTTCCATTTCTGCCGAAAGATGCGATTCAAAATATTACTTAAACGGCATAATCTAATAATGAAAGAGATAAATTATAGGGCCCTAAATTATATTGTTACATTACTGTTAGCTAGTACGTAGTACCTAGTAATAGAACTAGGAGAGGCGTATGAGGCATTCACCTTCCCTTTTTTCGAGATTCAATGACTTCCTATCATAAAGTAAGATTTCTAAGAACCCTTTTAAAAGAATTACTATTAGTTTAAAAAGAATAGGTTCACCTTAAACGCCCCCGCTTGGCTAGCTCATCGCCTAACAGATGAGGTAAATTCGGGATGTGTATTTAACGGTCCGGTATTCCACCTCAAGAATGCCCAGACTCTGGGTAACCACCCACAAACAGGTCCTCCCTTAAACAAATGTAGAATTACTCGTGCACTTACCGTTGATCGAACCCACGCATTTATAAAGAAGCACACTCTTATAATGATATCCGTGACCATTCGAGCTATGCCGCCCGGTGGGCATAATTATTAGTTTTTTGACCTAAACTTTTATATGTTACTTGACTATTCTTTTTATTTATGCCTGCATATAAAAGTTTTGGTTGCAGATAGAATCGATCTACTTGGCATGTGACAACTATATGTTTGACTCCCAACACTTGTACGGGTGACTCTATGTCTACGGGCATGCAAGTCTTCCAAATATCATACTCCTAAACAACACGGCATGCTGCTTTATGATTTTCCTACAAATTCAACGACTTTTCATCAGCTCACCCAAGTTTTAGCCGCCTCCTAGGATGTCTCTTGCTTGGGTGCAGCCACAGATGCACTCTTTTAAGGGCGTAAGACGAGTGACCGCGAGCAGTGTACATTTCATTATTAGTAATTTCAACGCGACCCTTATATGTTAATAATACTCACCTTCCTCTTTGTTTGCAAAGAGCAAAATAGAAAAACAAACGCACTATCACATTCACGATGATCGGACGAGATTACTATTTTGTCACTCCCTCGTCCGGTATCAGATCAACATACATTAATTAGGCCAATAAGTGAATAACAAAGGCTCAATAATGAAGCAAACAAGATAAGTATTTGATGGCATTTGTTATTGATTATCCTGATGATAACTACTCCTAAAGAATCTTATCACAATAACAACAATGCATTTAGCTTATTAGCTAGTTTGAAAATGATGCTTTTATTAAGTATATTTAGAAATATACATAAGGAATATAAGCAACTTGGAGTTTCTTGAAGCGTATGAACGAGAGCAACCATTAAGAATATGATGATCCAAAATAGTTTGTTAGAATCACACTAGACAGAGTTTGTAATAAAAAGAAACAAAAACTGAGAAAACAAGAAGAAGGCCACCACCCCACTTAACTCGTGAATATCGCTCTCCAAACTTCAAATTGAACCATCCTCCTTCTTTAACATCAATTCAAGATTAGGATCCTTTTAAATATCCAACAAAATATCTCTCTCATCTCAAACTAGCTTTTGTTCATCCAAATAACTGTCTTTATTATTGGAAATGGATATGCATGTGCAATTTGTCTATTTAATTTACCAATAAATTCATATATACTCGATTCGTTCTTCTATATTTGTCTTGGTAGCCTTAGTTTTTTGTTTCTATATACTTGTCTTTCTAGTATTAGCTCAAATGGTAAGGGGCTTCACTATAAGAGTGTTCTTCTCCACAAGTGTGTGGATCGGTTCGATCCACGGCAGGTGCATAAGTAACTCTGCATTTGTTCAAGGAAGGATCTGTTTGTGGGTGGTTACCCAGCCTCTCTGGACACTCTTGAGGTGGAGTACCGAGCAGCTAGAGGCACATCCCGGATTCACCTCCTCTGTTGGGCGATGAGCTAGCCAAGCGGGGGCGCCTTAAATGAGCGTATCACTAATTGTAAATTTACATTTTTAATGTACTTCTTGATTATTTTTTCTTACGAAGTTATCAGCCAACCAATGATATAGTTTCAATTATTCAATTATTTCAATGTGATTTTACATTTCCAATGTACCTTTTAACTACTTTTTACTTTTATTAAACTATGTGCAAATAGCTAGAAAGATAAATATAAAATAATTGTGTCATAAGGATACATGTTAAACATTAAACATGAACGGTAAAATAAGATTTTAAGTCTGTAATAGCTAGAATTACAAATATAAAATAACTGTGTCATAAAAAATGACATAGAGTGAATAAGTTTTGCCCAAACAACCAAATAAATTAAAACAGTGAATATTTATTTCGCACGCTTGAGCTGTTAGGGTGTGACTACCTGAAAAGATTGGGTGCATCAATACTTCCATGCATCAGGTGTATCAGATACCCATTTAAAGGTTTCACGTGGGTACTGTACCCACTTGAAACTTCATCATTGGTACTTGTACCCAAATTGTACTATAACAATGGTACAATACCAATAAATATGTGGTATTGTACCATTGTTATAGTACAATTTGGGTACAAGTACCAATGATGAAGTTTCAAGTGGGTACAGTACCCACGTGAAACCTTTAAATGGGTACCTGATGCACCGGGTGCACCGAATTATTGATGCACCGAAACCGGACTCATCATAAGGAGGCTCGGATTATTTCAAAACGCATTGCAATTAAGTAAATAATTGAAGACAAGAAAAAAAGAAGTAAAGAGTGATGAGAGATGAAGAGGCGTACGTATTTAATTACTGGACGGTAGAGTAAGGTTTTAAGTCCGGTAATAAGATAGTTGTTGAGATTATTAAAATTGAAGGTGGCATTTTAATCACGACATGTAGATAAAGATCTTCCGATCTTTTATGTCCACTTGTTCCAATAAAATCTCATTATTAGATTATGCATTAAATCTTGGGACCAATACAATTCCATCCCGCATCATTTTCTATGTGTCATTTTCGTCGCATAATAGCTAACCGCTTCTCATAATAAATGCATTTTTAATTGAGATGTTTACTTAAATTTCCTTTTAGTCAAAGGTTTAATCTTCCTACATTTTGTATATATTATGATTTTATTAGAATATTTTACTAACTATTAGTAATAAATATTCATATCGGAAATAATAACTTAATTTAAATTAATAAATTTTATGGAGTAAGAGTATAAAATTGTTACTACTCCATTTTAGGTCTAGAGATTTAAACAAAAATAAATAATTTATACCGTAATATTAATTGTGGCTAGGATTAATATAATTTACCTCATCATCTTATATGGTGTTCGCGATGATATAATAATAAGAAAAATCATATCCCTTCAATTTAAAATAATTGTCTTTTAAGATATTTTTATAAAATTCAATATTAATGTCGCTTTACACAAATCAAAACACAATTTATCATTTTGTCCCTTTCTACTCTCATTAATAATCATCACAGAAGATGGGCTTAAATGTCAAATATAAATGATACGCTCATTTAAGGCGCCCCGCTTGGCTAGCCCATCGCCCAACAGAGGAGGTGAATCCGGGATGTGCCTCTAGCGGCTCGATACTCCACCTCAAGAGTGCCCAGAGAGGCTGGGTAACCACCCACAAGCAGATCCTCCCTTGAACAAATGCAGAGTTACTCATGCACCTGCCGTGGATCGAACCCACATACTTGTGAAAAAGCACACTTTTATAGTGAAGTGAAGCCCCTTACAAGTTGCATATGGGCTTAAATGTCAAATATGAGGATATATAGAGAGGTAAACGTATAACGTTATTAATGATTTCTTGTTTGTGTATAATATTTTTAAAGATAATTATTTTGAATTGGAAAGAGTATTTATTACATTAGTTTAAAGGCTTATTTTTATTTTGGACCCTTAACTATGAAGAAAATTTCAAATTGGACCCTAATACTATCCTAAGCCTCATATTGGACCCTATACTATGGTTTGTCTCATTTTACCCCCTAAAACGCCAAATATGATGTAATTTCGTTTTAAAGTAAGGGCAAAATCGAAATAGCACATATATTAAACTTTTGGGCACAATTAAAAAATAACAAAACTTATTAAATTAAAAATAAATCCTAGGATTATTTTCATTTTGGACCCTGAACTATCACGTAAGTTTCAAATTAGACCCTGATACTATCATTAGTTATTTGTAAAAACACCCCAAAAGTTTGATATATGTGATAATCTGAATGTGCCCTTCTTTTAAAATGAAATTCAATCTAAAATTGGCATTTGAGGGGGCAAAATGAGACAAAACGTAGTATAGGGGGCAATTTGAGGCTTATGATAGTATCAGGGTCCAATTTGAAACTTACGTAATAGTTCAGGGTCTAAAATGAAAATAAGCCTAGTTTAAATGGGAGTAGGAGTATACTAATATAATTCTCTAACTTTCTTTATTATTCTTGATGTGATTGGTCGTTTGCTTCATCGTTTGAATGAATAAATTCAGACTGAAGACAATTTCTCCAGCTAGGGACCAATGCCAAAATTTTAATCGATCTCACATTAGCTTAGAACCACTAATTCTTAATATAACAAAGATATTCTTTTGATTTCCCCTCAGGCTTTGATATTTTAATATACAGTAAGACAACACGAAAAAGATATTATCACTGTTAAATATTGGCTTTGTATAGAGACCTTATTGGCCGATATGCATTATTTAATCATCCGTATCTCCACATTATTATAATACACAAACTTAATGTCTACTTATTGAAATTGATTGATGAATAACTAGAATAATATAGAAAGATCACTAAATTAAATTTAGGAGGGATTATGTATATGATATGATTGATTGAACCATAACATTTGTATTCTAAAAACATTTGTTTTTAATGCAAAATAATAATGGCATCGAATAGCGATATACAATTTAAAATGATTGATTGTATGTATTTATTATAAACTAACTGTCAATTTGATCATAAAAAGTGAATTCATGTTGCATATCAATCTCTTATAGTTCAAAAATTTAGTTTTTGAGTAGTCCTTGAAGATTATGTTTGGGTGCAATTTTGATCCCCTATGAGAGGTTGTCCCCCCTCATATGTTAATATTTAAACATTTAATATTACATATGAGGAGTAATTTAATAATGGAGTTGCAATGGCAAACATAATTAGAAAAAAACATGCATGCTAAGCTCAAACGTCACTTAATTATGCATGTATATATACTAATATAATATTCGACCATACCTAACTTATCAATGTCGCGAGGTGTCTCATGGTTAATATATTAGCATATAATATATTAGTTAAAGGTTCCCGTCTAAAGATGGGCATATACTAATCATTGAAATTATATTAATTAGAAGTCGATCGTCTTGATATCATCTACCGTCAATATATTTTGATAAGTCTTTACGAGAACAACAATAAGAAACATTGGCAAAAGAGTATAAATCAACCAAAATATAGTGGTTCTAATTAATAACATAAAAAGGCAAAAGAAAAAAGAATAGGGAATGGAAAATTTGGTTGAGAAGAGGAAATATGGGGTAAAAAATAAAGTTAAAATATATCTTGGAAGAGAAAAGCAAAAAATTAAGGAATAGAGTGAAACATTTGATAATTAAACAATGACATAGTAGTGAAAGAAAAGGAATTTGATTATATAATATTCAACCCATAAGGTACAATCAATTAATGCAGTGGGTAGAAGGTATAACATATATTATGTAATTTTATCCATGTTGCTAATCGAAAATATATACCAACGAAGGCCAACATATTTATACGGATTGTTTCAATAACATCGACGCATAAAATACGTGTGAGGGGCTTTATTTAGTTGAAAATATTAGATTTGATACTAATATTAAACATGAAACGTGAAAATAAGAACAATTAAAATGGACTTAGTTTTTGTGGTTAAGTAACTACTGTATGTATTAAATTAAGATAAACATAATAGACATAGTTTTTGTGGTTATACAAAATAATACTCCCTTTATTCCTAAATGATTGGTACATTTAAAAAAAAAAATTGGTACATTTTGACTTTCATGATCAACAAAACATGATTTAAAACGTAAATATCTCTTATTCTGCATGCGAAAAAATCATAAAAAGTTGATATTTTAAATATATATTGAGACGAATCAAACAAGATCTCATATGACTACATTATTTCTTATCATTTAATGAGAATTCTTGATCAAAATTTTTAATGTTTGACCACAAAATCAAAATGTATCAATCATTTAAGGACGGATGTAGTACAACAATACTAAACTGTCGACCAAAATTGCTCAAATTATCTCTTTTTTAAAAAAAATTACAAATTTACCCCAAAAAACAGTCAAAAGGTCAAATAATTTTTACGAAACTACCGATTAAGGGACCAAAATACAATTATACAATTAGCTCATTATAAAAACAGAGGGAAAAAAACAAATGGAAACGAGGACATATGCATGCCGGAATAGCGAATAGGTAGACCAATGATGAATCAAATAATGAGCTTAATAAAATATTGGGACAATTACATCACGTGAGGGATAACATAAAACTGTCTCACTAAAATGTCCTTTGATTACAACAATGGCCAATCTTCCAACCCCACCTGGCTACCTGCTACAGCTAACTCAAATAACAATTTTTCATTGTTAAATCATAACTATATTATTTATTCATTTTAGGTGTCTTTCTTAAATTCATTTCTGTCGTATCTCTAGCATTTAATTATTCTCTCATTTCCAATTATTTAGACAGTTTGGCTTTTCAAAATCATTGCAAGACGACTTAATCATAAATAGTATTTTTAATTCATACCTAACAAAATTATAACAGCTGATAGTTCAAAACTCAAAATAAAAGGTGATTAAATAATAAAAATGAATAGAGTACAAAATTTGTGAAAATACTACAATAGAAAATCTCAGACATTAGTTGAATATAAAGCGAAGAGTGCATTTTTGTTAACCAAGGAAAAACAGTAAAAATAATATTTCAAGGTATTATGAATTCACCTTGCGTAGTGTGGGTGCTTGCGTCGTAACTATTTGTACCTCATACATAATATGAGGATTGGTTACGGTTCTCCTAAGAATATAATTCTCCTAATACATTAAATTAGAAAATAGTCCTTATAAAATTAAATAATTACAACTAAGTCTCTATTTCCACTAGTCCCCTAGCATACATTTCTCACAATTTCTAGTTTCTTATCATCTCTCTCTTAACTCTCAAACATCAAGCAAAATTGAGCAAATTGAAAGGTACGAACACCAAAAAATTTACAAACAAATGGGCTTTACTATTTCATTAAAAATCAACTAAAAAATCATTAAAAATAGCTCCACTGTTGGTTTCTATGCCCAGCGTCCTGAAGATATACTATTTTTCATAATATTTACTTTGGATTGGTAATAGTATGGCAACACGAAGCTTTTGGAATATTCTCAATTTTCTTTTAGATTTGAGAATATGGTGACGTTAGTATTCGCAACACAATACTAAATTTCAGAATCTACAATAGTTTACAAGGTTAATTATATAAATTTTAGGAGTATTCTCAATTTTCTTTTAGCTTTGTGAATCTGTTGACCTTAGTATTCGTAACACATTATTAAATTTGAGAATCTACAATAGTTTAAAGAGTTAACTACATGAATATTTGAATAACATAAGCTATCGAACAATATTCTAGTTGGTGAAAGCGAGAGGTCTTTATCCTAACATCGATATTTCATCATTCACATAAATATACCCATGTAAAAAGGCTAATGTTGGTATTGTACCCACATGACGTATAATATTGTGGTTATAGTTAAAAGAGAGTTTATATACCAATAAAATATCAGTATTCTCAAATTCAATAGTGTGATTGAGAAAACTATGTTTGGTAGGTTCTCAAATGTAATATTGTGTTTGAGAATACTCCATGTTGCTATATAACTCAATTTTATGAGTGTTTGCTCTGTTTTAATTCGAATGATATACATGTTATAAGAATGATATAGTTTTGCAGAAAAGTCCCTAAAGCTTTGAAATTTTATATTTGAGTCCTAGATTTGATATAAATTACATAATAGTCCTTTAGAGAATTCTTAGGAGAATTATTCTTAGGAGGACCATAACTTTCTACGTGTATATATACATATATATAGTAAAGTAGGGGTGTGGATGAAAATCGGAATCGAGCCGCAACCGAATCGAAATAACCGGTTTTTTTGGAGCCGATCGGAACTAAATCGATTTCGCTTCTTCTTTTGAGGGAACTGAACCAATGCAATTTGGCTTCTGGGAGAACAAATAAAAACCGAACCGATGACTAAGTTTATGTAGAAAAATTAAGTTTAGTAAAGGATAATTGGCGAGGATTTAACATTGTTCATTATTAGTAGTATGATATAATAATAGACAAGTAAATACGTTTTAAGTTAATAATATAGGGATACATATATATTTAAAAAGTGGTACCGTGTAACAAATGTGTATACGAATTTTGAAATTAGTTTAAAAAGGAGTTCGTTATACTTACATAGAGTAAATATATTTTTGAAACTTAATTATGAGTCATAGTTAATATAAAATAATACTAATCACATTTAGATTTGAGTCCAAAAATAATAATAATGTTACTATGTTCGTAAGAAATAACAAAAGTACTTCTAGAAGAGTTGGTAAAGTTATGTGGTTTCTTAAAGGCTAATGGTAATATGGGGGCAATTTTCACATGCCAGACCAAAACTATGTTCAATTCCGTTTATACCATTTTAATCAAACGTAATTTCAACGAAATTTTAATTGTTAATTATGAAATTTATCGATGTTTTTATCATTCAAATAGAAATAAAAATATTCTATCAATAACAAAATTATCAGTCACTACATCAAAAAGTATAAAATAAATTTAACATAATTTCGCTATGACTATATCAAAATCGTTCTAAGCCTTATCAATAATTCCTATATATCTTTCATAAAATTGGCCATGGTCCGATATGTGGGCTACCATTTCTTGCATATGTTGTCCCCATCAAATTTCATTTTAATTTCGTTCCGGCTCCTTAGCCTCCACTTTTTCGTTCAAACGATAGAATTTACAAATAGTCATGCGATATCAAATATATTACATTTTTAAACTAATAAATGGGAGTCTAAGCTCCAAATAAACAGATTCGTCTTCTCGACTACTGAATCCACGTCATTCTTGAACTTTACTTCTTGGATGTGAGTCTGATCCCCAAAGTAGTCTTGAAACGCCCAAAGATCCCACAGAGTGAGTGCTGGAAGTCGCCGAAATCCTGAAATCCCAGAGAGTGGGTGCTGAAATGTTGCACAAGCAGCCCCGAAAACGCTGCAAAGACATCCACGAAAGCAGAGGAAGTATGTTTAAATATACTCCTCTGCGAGATTTGAACCCGAAACCTATTAGAAAGAGGCTCTTGCCCGATACCACTAGGCTAGAAGCCTTGATCATCCATTTTACACGTGTCTAAGGGAGGGACCTCGCTAGGACGACAGTACAAGAATTCGGTCTACTAATCCATCTAGGCCTTGATCTCGGTCCACTAGACCCGTGAGCGATTACTTATCCCACTAATTAGTGCATTCAACTTAATTGGGCTCATAAAATAGTTGCCGCTCATAACCATTTGTCAAGGCTCAACAATTTGGTGGGGTTTAGGCTCGAGAATTTTGAAAAGCTAGCACATAGGTGACCCAAATATTAACTTGCATCATCTTACCTAATTTCTTAACAAAAATATAACCTCCCATGAAAAGTCAAAATTGCCCTCTAATTTATCAAAACCCATCTTCCTCCTCACCTTTCTCCTTCAATTAAAAAACTCATCATCACCTTTTCCACCACCACCACCACCACCTATCTATCAAACATTCTCAATTCACACATCATTCCACCAACCTTCAAACATTATCAAAGGCCAACAAAGGGGATCGATTCCATGCAGACAGGGACAGAACCAGGATGGAATTTAGGAGGGGAGGAGAATTTAAAATAATTATGTAGCAAGGGCACAATTTAAAAATAAGAAGGCAAAAGAAGAAGAAGAGTAAAATAAATAAAAAAAGACACCAAAGGGGATTCGAACCCAGTCAAATCTTGTGAAAACATGATAACTTTGCTATATACTCTAGCTCAACTCTTGTATATATAGAGAACGTTCGGAAACCAGGAGGGGGCACATGCCCCCCTGCCCCTGGTTCCGTCATTGCATGCAGGCGTGTGGGGTGGTGTAGGGGCACTTTTGGGCGAGGGTGGGGGGCCAATTCCAAGCATGTCATGGGTGGATGGTGGTTGAAGGTTAGTGGTGATGGTAGTGGTTTTGTGTATTGAAGAAGAAAGGTGGTGGTTGGTTGTGATAGCTTTATAATTGAAGAAGAATAATTATGTGTAAATGGTGGTTGAATGTTTGTTACCATGGTTTTGTGAATAGAAGATATAAGATAAAGAAGATATGTGAAGAAGAAAAAGAATAAAAGATGATGATGTAATTTAATCTTTTCATAGGGCAAGATGATATATGGGCTAAAAAGTTAGGAATGTTGATGGATATAAAAAATGGGTCAACCTTGTAGACTTGTGGTAGTTTGCCAAATTTCTTTATAGGCTCCCATTTGTTAAAACTCCTTAAGCGGGCTTCAACTAGGAGCAAGTGCTGGTTTATCACACTTTTGTCATGATGATGATCGTTTGAATTAAATGGGGAACTCTAAAATCAATAAATCCACATAATTCTTTCATTTTTTTGGTGAAAAAGTTTTCAATTACGTTAATACTTTGCAAAAACGTAGCCTGAAAATTAGTTCAAGTATATAAATTTTTTCGTTGAATTGGGGCTTGATTTAAGTAAGTGTCAGATGGAGTCCAGCCCAAATTAATGAGCTAATGACTTTGTTAAATTGTTAATTCTGGTTTAACTTTTGTAAGAAACATCAAATGATGGAGAACTACAACTGAAATATAAATGAATAGTACTCGTTGAATCTCTGATGGTTGTCGCAATCTAAGCCTGGCAAATGATTTACGAGATCACTTACATTTTATTTTAATCACTTTCATTTAAGACTATTTTATTTCAACCATTCATGTTTAAAAGATAAATCAAATCAATATTCATGTCTGTCTTTCCATTAATTTAATGTCTTACATCCAGCTTTATCTATTTAATCATTTAGTTAGAGTAATGTTTACTCAAGAAAAACATTACTATTCGTTTTTTGGCAAAACATAAAAATGTTTGTTAGGCCGTCTATCAAATATCGACCGCGACATTTTATAGTTGGGAGCGAGTTACATCCTCCACATCCACATAAAGAAAAAGAAATAGAGGGCCATAAAAAAAACATCTAACTGAGCCTCTTGTATCATTCATTAAGATGATGATTAGAATTTGAGAGATATGGAGTGTAATAATATATGTAATGTTTTGGATTTATAAATGATTTGGATGCTAAAGTGAATTTATGGGTCAAAAAGATGTCTTTTGAGTTTGTGTCTTGTTAGGTTTCTAATGAAAAGCTTGAAAAGTGTAAGTGTAAGTGGAGATAATATATGAAGCCAGTAAACAAGTTTGGAGTTCCTTGTTTGATTGATTCTTCATTTCCATCAAAATTACTTACAATATTTACATCAAGTAGATTATCCTAAAAATTTGCAAAATTTTGCTTCTTCTCAGCACACTAGAGGACAAAATCTCTAACAATAAGAACAGAGAATAGAAAAACATCCGACTAATTACATGAAAATCTCGGATTTATCTACCTTTTATAGTTTCCTTATTTTTTTAACCAGAATCCGGTGATGATTGTCTTGTTTTTGTTCAATTTCACCGCCGGTGGTTGCCACGGCACTTTCACCGAAAAATCAAGCATATCTCCAACGCCAGAAACTTCTCCCGACCGAGCAACGACGTCGTTATTAAACACGAACGATGTCGTTTTGTCCAGGAAAATGAAGTCCAATTTTCCTCCCTCAGATACACCACCACTATTCTCTGCCTCAACCTCCTTCGTCTCCTCCATTACAACCCCATTGCAATTGATTCCTTCACTACGGATACCGTTCGGGGGACAAATCCGCTCGAAATTCCCCAGCCATTTCGATCGAATATACTCCAATTTCCGCCATGGGGCAAGGTGCATTCCTTTGTTCTTCAAGTTGTGCTCAACGGACTCGGCTACTATTGAAATGATCTGAGATAACCTACCTGATTTTCCAACGAAAATTGTAGGTAACAACTGAAGAATTGCCTTGTATGATCCAGTCGACCTTGCTATCTCAAACTCCGATCGGAAATCAATGTCGATTATGATTCTCTCCTCATCGATTTTCACATCAATATACTCGTACTCACCTGTAAATCAATCAATTTTACAATATTAGCAACAAAAATCAATTCTAGAACGTCAACTATTTTGGGATGAAGGGAGTAAAATCTAAAAAATATTTAAATATATGATTACCAGCTGGAATGGAGTTTGATTTCTCCCATTTGGATTTGCAAAGAGCAGCATCATAGTTCAAAGCTATGAGGCTTTCTATTACAATTTTGACTAAATCTTTCTTCCTTCTGCACCCTTTGTTTTTCTCTACGATTTTTGAAGTTTCTGCTATAATATTCCTCTCTTCTTTACTTGCGCAAGGAATCAAACTCTGCAATTAACAATAAAATAACTATAAATTATTAATTAAAGTGGAATAAAGGGAGTATATATTAGCTATATTTTTCAAAAATAATACTCTAACCTCGAAACAAACATTTTTAAGTATTAATTCTTTTAGAGAATAATTCGAACATGACTTATAATGTCTTAAATCCACCCGTCCCCTATCGCATACCTTCAAAGTATCAAAGGACTCGGTTGTCCCAATATCAATGTCCAATTCATCATCGGAGCACTCGTTACTACTTCGATTAAAGCAATTACATCGGTTTCGGCCATATCTAGCTGCTGACGTCATCACCGGAGGCTTCTCATTGTCCTCCATATAATTCCGAACCATTTTATCCAATGCCACAGAGCAGGGCTCGAACTCCGCCGCTGCTCCACCGCCGTTCTGAAACTCGCCGGTGCCACAACCTCCGGCGTACTTGTCGGCGGCGGAAGCAGAGCGCAAAACATTTGTGAAGGGGCGATCGAAGACAAAGAGCCGCTTCAAGCGTGATCGACTAGCCGGCTTCGAAACAATGTCATATTTTAGTTCCGATGAGTCACCAAAGGCTTCTGCATTAATCGGTTGTACTTGTACCTTCATCTGAAACGGCATTTATCTATATCTACACTTTCTCTCTAAAGTTAAGCTTCAATTAACTGCTTATTGAATTCGTCATCAATTAGCAAAAATCAACCAACAAAATTGTCCCAAAATTATTGTCTACAGAAAACCTCATTACAGCTAAAAAGGAAAAACATGTCCCAAAACAATGTCCAAAAGCAAACTAATTTGTAGCTGGGAAAATGTTTTAGGAATCAGTTAGGAGTTGTTGAAAAGGCTACATATGTTCACGGAAAACATGACAATGGTGAAGTGAAAGGAGCGAATTTTTACAGCTACGATAAAGAAAAATATAGGAAAAAGTGGCCAAAATAATCATTTCCCGGCGAGGTAAAACGACGTCGTTTTAGTAATGAAATATTTAAATTTATATATTTGGTGTATGTGTTTAGTGTTTTTGAATGGTGGAAATTATGGTTTTGATTGTAGTTGGAGTGAAATGAGAGTGAAGGGAGGGATTTATATAGATGAGAGGAAAGTTACTAAGTTAGTGTGGTTCCTACGTGGCGTGAGATGTGTTGTGGATAATATGTGTGAGGAAGATGAGGTGCATGGTTTTCATAAATTGGAGTATGTTAGTAATAAAACTAGGGTTTTTCTAAAATGTGCCCTTAGGGCACGGGTTAATAATAGAAAATGCACATGTTAAGATCCATTAACAAACCATGGTTAATTTAAATAGTTTCATTCTATTTGTATAGTAATTATCTTCCTTAATTTTAGTCAATTAATCCATCCATCAAGGAATCCCATTCATTAAAACACTACCATCAACTTTATTATGCGTATATACTTGTTGACCTTAATTTATTCAATTTTCATCATTTTTTTTCAATTAGTTAAATCTTTTTATAGTGAAAACAGCTCATTTAAGTAAATGAATCAATTGGCTCTTTCTTTCTTTCTCGAGTTATCAGGCTCGCACTCTATTAAACACCGACAATAAAAATGATATTCAACAACGATAATAAAAATTACTATTAAATTACCAAAAGTCAAATGCTAATTAATATCCATAAACGAATGCGATAATGAAAATGTATAACGACAAAATTATTAAAAAAATTATTATGAAATTTATATTTGACATGAAATATAGGGTTCAAATCAGTATTCTCATTATCGACTTCTTGCTTTTGCTTATCCGTATCAACTGATTGACCAAAATTAAAATTTTAATAAAAAATTATTATTCAACGGATTAAAATTTTAATAATATTGCAGCAAATGTAAGTGGATTTTAATGGAGTTATACGGATAATAAAGTTGATGGCAATGTTTTAATAAATGAGATCATTTGATGGATTGATTAATTGACTAAAATTAAGGAAGATAATTGCTATAAAAATGGAATGAAACTATTTAAATTAACCATGGTTTGTTAATGGTTCTTAACATGTACATTTTCTATTATTAACCCGTGCCCTAAGGGCACATTTTAGAAAAACCGATAAAACTATTTGAAATACAGTTTGTTATTTAAGAGTAGCTATAAAATAAATTGTGAAGTACAACTACTAGATAGCATTTGCATTTAATGTCAAGTCAATTTGAAAATAATTTCATAATAAATTGTTAAATAAAAAAGAAGATACTTCCTCCAATCCAAAAGTGAATTTTTAGAATTTTTACGTAAAATAATAAGGTATTGAAATATTCTCACAATGACGTCTATACACTCATTTAATTACATAAAATATATGTGAGCCAACATTAAATAATTACTCTTGTTTTGAGTTTCTTTTATGCATTAAGGTATTAAGAAAGAAATTATATATTTTACTTTGGGTTATATAAATAGATAATTATATTAGATAATCTTGAAATGTTTATGAAGCCAATCTTTTTGGATTGGAGGTCATGTAACATATATTGCCTCAATTTTTGTATTTCTTTCTTACTTGTTAGTTATATATTGTGTTCCACAAAATAAGTGGAGGCATGAAATCATACTATAGCCATCCTATAGATGTAGTTTTCATTTAAACATTTAAGTTTGATAGACATACATAGTTTTCTACTATATATTAGTAAAAATAGTACTTAAGAAACATTCACTTAGTTGAATACGTCAAAACTTCTAAATAAATTTCGAAAATATAAGATTGATATTAACTTTTGCTTCTACTCTAAAAAACCTTAAGAGGGAAAATCAAACAAGTAATTGATAAAAATATTTTGTTTATTTTTTGGGCTTGCAATATAGTATTAAAAAAAGTAAAAGAACGCGTATTATGTTTTAGAACATGCCAAGGTAGGTATTTAATTGTATACAAACGAAAAAATATAATGTTATCCAACAAACATATTGTTTAGTACTCCTTCCCTTCCTTCCTTCCTTTCTACCATAGTTTAGTTATGATGTCTTCGATTTTAAGTTGACCTTTTAGAAAAATATATTGGAAGTCATGACAATAATTTAATGAATGTTGCTTAGAATACTAATAAAAGAGAATTAGGAATTTGGTGTACCCATTATTAGGAGTTTATATTAATATCCAAGTTGGGTAGCATTTTTCATTAATTGAAATCAAATACAACTATAAAGCATATTACTTGGTGAATTAGTTGAATTGAAACTCGCGGTTTAGCACATGGTATGGTATAACGTGAATCAAGGGTTGTTTGATAACTTTTGAAATTAAATAAAGACACTATTATATTCAGAAAATTGGATATGGCTAGATGGATTACGTGATTAAAACATTTTGACTGGAACGATGTTACTACACATTGCAAGAACATTATTAGTACGAAACATATCATTTCTATTAAAAAGGTTAGTAACTTATATATTTTTCACCAATTTTATGCAACAATGATTTATATATCTGTGTTTAAAATGTCATAAGTTCATCAAACAACATTCAAATTAAAATTGAACAATTTGTTTTGAGATGGATCGAGTATATATACGATAAAAATTACTCCCTCCTTCCCTAAAAGATTGTCATATTTTGACTTTTGTAGTCAATTACAATAAAATTTGATCATGAATTCTCATTAAACGATAATAAATAATATAGTCTTGTGGGACCTCGTTAGATTCGTCTCAATATATATTTTTGAAATATCAACTTATTATTATTTTTTCGCATGTAAAATAAGAGATATTTGTGTTTTAAATCGTGTTTCATTGACCACTAAAAGTCAAATGTGACAATCATTTAGGGATAGAGGGAGTAATTAACGATATCATTAATGAACCATCATCGTTCTCGGAACTAAAAATTTGAAAAAGATAAATTAAAGAAAGTAAAAGGAAAAAGAACACTCAAGAAAATCATAATAACGTTGAGGCTTTCTTCATACTAATCTAAGCATCACATGCATCTTTTCCTAAATGTTATAGTAAAGTCAAAAGTGGAAGAACTCCTTTTCTTAGTTTGAGTTTGATGTATTCCGTTTATAATAATGGCAATTTAATGAATTTGAAAAAATGCGAGTATAAATTTGAAATTTGATAAGTACGAAGGACTTGTCACTAATTTATGGGTTCTTCATTCAATGTAAACTTTAATGAGACAAGAGAATGAATGCAATTTTTCTTTTATGATGTCTCTTAAAATCATAGTACTAGCATCTCTTTTATAATTACTCATTAATCATTATAAGTCCTTGTACTACATAATGGTGCAAGTTTATGGCTTAAGCATCTTCATTTTAATGTACCATCCACTGGTAAGTACTTGTAAGTTGTAAGGAAGTTTACGAACATATAATAGTCATTAATCATTAGTTGTAATTTGAAGGAAGTTTACAAACTTTAGGGGATAAAATTACTCCCCCAAATCTGAAAAGAGATACTTTTTAGATATTTGAAGATTATTTAAAAAGAGAAGCTTTTTACATAAACCAAAATAAAATATATCATTTCTTCCTTCAATACCCTTTCTTGTATTAATTAAAGTTCAATATTAATGGATGACTCACATATGTTTATGTAATTAAATGAGGGTATAGAAATTATTGTGGGAATGTTTTAATGTCTTCTTATTTCATGTAAAAATTCTAAAAAGCCAGTCTTTTGGATTTAAGGTAATACATTGGAGGGACCCACCAATATATTCTCTCCAATTCAGAAAATTGTCTTTCTCACATATCGAGATAAATGTTTTGACCTTCAATTATTCTTTAGTTATATTTTTTAAAAATTTAGAAAATTATATTATGAAAATACTTGAAAAGATAAATCCAGCTAAAAATATATTTTTAGAATAAGTAATGTAGTGGAGTAATTAGTAATTGATAATCAAAGTTCGATGGCTAAAAATACACCTGAGTTACACTATCTGGGACCGGTCGACAATTAGCTCTCTTTGTGTATAAACAATGGCCCTTTTTTTAATTTCACAAGGCAATTTAATGGAGAATTTTGTCAAATTGGCATCTTTTTGGACCAATTTTTTTTTGGACAACGATAATTTTTGCATTCACATACTACCCTCCTCCTGAAAATATTATTTTGCTTTTAATGACAAAACTATATTCTCCTTCAATAAAAAAACTTTATCCCATCAACCATTACAACCACCAGACCCTACCAACCAAGAAGGGCAGGGACGGATGTAGAGGGGTGCACGAGGTAGCATGTGCTCCTCTAGTTTTTGACACCTGAAATTACTATTTTACCCCTAGTATAAAATTTATATTTTTTCGTTCTTTTTTATTTGTCTTTCTAGCCTTTATTTTTTGTTTATAAATATTTGTCTTTCTAGCATAATTAATTATAAATTTACATTTTCAATGTACTTTTTTATTATTTTTTCTTATGAAGTTATTAGCAAACCAATTATATAGTTTCAACTGATTGTCATTTTACATTTTCAATGTGCTTTTTGGCTACTCTTTATTTTCCTTAATTTATGTTCAAATGGCTAGAAAGACAAATAAAAAAGAACGGAGAGAGTAAAACTTTTATACCCTTAATAATCTAAAACATTACGTACTATATTACATATGTTAGTTTGAATTATATAATATAGCAACATGGACTCTTTATTATTAATCCAACTTCCAAGACTTATCTTAACCCTTAGTTACGGGTAGGTTTTCGTTATCTCCATACCATATCAAATTTTTTATTAATGCTAATGTTTTGTTTCAAATTATGATAAAATTTGTGTTTTGAATAACTAAGAAAGTTCTATTTAGATTTATATGCATATATTTTTCAAAAGAAACGATTTTGTGACTTGGGTTGATCAATTTGAGTTTTCTTTCTTGTGTGTGCCACAATTGTAGTTTTGAATGATCAAGAAAAGTTTAATTGTAGAAATTTATTGGTAAATTTGTTATATAAAATGTATTTTTTTTATTCGGCTTTGATCAATTTTGAGTTGCTTCTGAGACCGTTGTCGTTCTGATAATCAATATATTCAATTGTGTCAATGAAGCTATCATACAGAGGTTTCAAAGCATGACAAAGCGTTGTGGTCAATTGTAATTTGATTTTTTTTAATATGCTTGTCGTACTTTTTTGTATTGACTTTTAAATTTTTTTTTAATGATTCCATATTTTAATAATTGTGCTACCTGTTATATTATTTTCTGCGTCCATCCCTGAAGAAGGGGCGGGGGTGGTGGGGGATCTCAACTCGGGTGGGAGTTAAATCCAAGCAGGGGGTGGGGGGCTTAATCCGAGCAGGGCATGGTGGGGGCTAGACTTCGAGCATGGGGTGGGAGGCGATCTCAAGTAGGGTGGTGGGGTCACATGATAGTGGTAGGACTATGGTTTAGAAAATAGGAAGAAGATGAAGGAGAATAGAGTTTTATCATTAAGGGCAAAATAGTATTTTCAGAATATGAGGATCTTATGCGGATGTAAAAATTATCTTTAAGTATTTGAAACTAAAAATTAATTTCAAAAGATGTCAATTCACGAAAATTCTCCAATTTACCGTAGTAAGTGGTATTGAAGGTATTTATTTCTGTAGAATTATAGAGGGAGATATTTTATTCAGAATAATTGTTGTTGTGAATACATTATACATATACCTATATTTATAGGTAAACATTAAACCTAATTCTAATGCTGCGGGCTTATGGGCTAGGGTTACTTGTCCATTAGCCTAACACCCTCCCTCAAACTCATGGTAATTTTATAGAATTTCCATGAGTTTGCAATACAATAATAATAATAGTTTAAAAAAGAAAACATAAAATTGGATCAAGTCGGATCCGTGTTCAGTGCGTGTCGGATTCACCAGACAACGCGTATCGCCAATCAATAACTGCCAGGAACACCATCCTTTTCGAACCTGTCAGATCAGTGCGTATATGACTCGCCAGACTATGCGTAATTCGCCAATCGGTAACTGCCAGGAACGCCATCCTTTTCGAACCTGTCAGATCAGTGCGTATAGGACTCGCCAGACAATGCGTATCGGACTCGCCAGACAAAGCGTATAGGACTCGCCAGATAATACGTATCGGACTCGCTAGACAAAGCGTATCGGACTCGCCAGACAATCCGTAATTCGCCAATCAATAACTGTCAGGAACGCCATTCTTTTCGAACCTGTCAGATCTGTTCAAAATTCCAGTAACTGTCAGGAACGCCATCCTTTTCGAACCTGTCAGATCAGTGCGTACGCCAATCAATAACTGTCAGGAACGCCATTCTTTTCGAACCTGTCAGATCTGTTCAAAATTCCACTTCAACTCGAAGTAGATTAAATCGATTTATCTTTTTTTTTTTCTCTTTTTTTTCAATGGGATACCCCCATTCTCCATAATTTTATCTCCCTCCCTCAAACTCATGGTAATTTGTCTAAATTTCCATGAGTTTGCAATAATAATTAAAAGTTTTCAATAAAAAAAAAAAATTCAAGAAATATTATAAAAATAAAATTGGAAAAGATGAACGAAATCCCGCCGGTGAGTATTACATAGTAGAAAACCCACCGGCAGGGCAGCGGAATGTGTATTTAGGCCTCAAGAATCGATAGGCTCTGATACCATGTAGAATTATAGAGGGAGATATTTTATTCAGAATAATTGTTGTTGTGAATACATTATACATATACCTATATTTATAGGTAAACATTAAACCTAATTCTAATGCTGCGGGCTTATGGGCTAGGGTTACTTGTCTATATTATTTCCTGCAGATATATCAACATCAGAGTAGACTAGTGCAAGTATGCAACATAAATGGCACTGATCCATGACATGTCTAACCAGAAGAAGACGTTGAGGACTTGAGGGTAATAATACAAAAACAACGTCTCTTCCCATCAAATTCACCTCCACTTGCGAATTACTACAAATTTACAATATGGTTAATGCATGTATAGTACAAAACAAACCTGGTTTCTGTGTTATTTTTTGGTGGGTCATGGATGGACATGGACCAAATATTTTAATATAAAGTATTTATTTTATAGTTTAAATTATGAAAATTTAATATGAGTATTCATTTTGCAAGATATAGATACGAACAAAAGCTAAAAAAGTATTTGTGATAAGTTTTGAGACAAAAATTGTCAAGATAATGGCCATGTAAAGTGGACTATAATTGTAATTTGATCTTTAAAATTTAAAAGTTACAAATTATTTCATAAAATTCGACAAAATTACGATCTAGTCAAAAAATTGATGGAGATTTAAAACCTAAAGGCAATTGCACGAGTGCACGACTGACTTCCACTTAGGGAACAAAAGTTCTATTATTAACAAGTTTTAACATACATCTTTGTTAATTTTGGACTAAATCGTAACTTTTCTTTAATTTTGAGAAGTAAATGTATAATTTTTACACTTTTGAGAATCGAGTAGCAACCTTATCCTACTTTCTGGGACTATTTCGACATTTTTCTCGTACTTTCTAATTATAAATCTTTTCTTTATAGATAAGATAAGATTACAAACGTTAGAGATGAAGAAGCTTCTTCCTTTTCCATATTTCTGCCAAATATATATTCGATGATTTATCATAAACAAAATACGAGTTAGAAATACTACAATATTGACGAAATGAAAAGTGATTAAGGATGGAACTCGATGGAACGAATTGCACAAATAGATAATGGCACCGTCGTTGCAGTTTATTCGTCGAAAGTGGCAAAAAAGTTGCAGATTGGACCCACGTTAACTATTCCATTAATTTTTAATACCAACACGCAATGAGATGTTAAATTTGGACCAAAAATAAATTTTTAAGACTTCAACTTATTTTTGGTGTCTAACGAAAATTCATTACGAAGCTGAAATGCAAAACTTCATTAATTTTCTAACACCAAAAATGAGTTTATCTTTCAACAAAAATCATTAACCTCTCATCGCGTGTTGGTGTTAAAAGTTAATGGAATAGATAACGTGGAGACTAATTTATAACTTTTTAAACCACTTTCGATGACTAAACTGCAACGATACCACTGTTGAGGACTAAACTGTAACACTATCAGAGACTATTTATACAATTCACTCTATCAAATTCCATCCTTAATCACTTTTCATCTCGTCATTATTGTAATATTATCTTGAAGAGTCTTCCAAACTAGATCAGTAGTAAGTATCCAATAATGTAGTCCAAAATTCTGCCATTTATTCCAAAGACTTGGTGAACATGAGTGAGGGATCGTATTTAATTAAAACATGGGGAAAAACGCATATAGCCAAGATCGAACCCAGCCAATATTTAAAGAAATTTATCTTTATCTCACTTTCTGAAATCATTTCAACATTATTTTCTTAATTTCGATTTAGATGTCTTTTATAAACTATTCCGAAAGTCTTAACCAATCGTATAAATATTCAATTATATACTATCTCAGTCCCTAAAAGATTCTCACATTTTGACTTTTGTTGATCAACAAAATACAATTTAAAATATAAATATTTATTATTTTACATGTAAAAAAGATTATAAAAAGTTAATATTTCAAAAATATATATTAAGCCGAATCTAACAAGTTAAGGTCCCACAAGACTACATTATTTCTTATCATTTAATGGGAATTCATGATCAAATGTTATAATATTTGACTAACAAAAGTCAAAATGTAACAATTTTTTATGAACGAAGGGAGTATGATTCTAGATTCGTCTATGAGGGATCAATGTACAATGTATAGCTTACTTTTCGTCAAAGATGAGACATCAAATCCAGGCTGAATTGAACCATGAAGGGTATTTGAGTAAATACCTCCACCACAATGAGGTAATTGCTGAAATGGTCCCAGTAAGTGGGTGTCCGTTGCACTTTGGTCCCTGTAAGTGGGACCGATGCGCAAATGGTCCCTGATAGTGTCTAACGGGTGCGGAAATGGTCCCCTTTTTAACGGATCCGTTAGTTTTTAACGTTTTTTATATTTTTAAGTTCATTTTTGGGGCGATTTCATAATTTTGAAGAGTTTTGGGCATTCTGGGTCGTCTTGTAGTTCGAAACTTCAAACGGCCATAACTTTGCGCTCGGGTGTCCGATTGGGATGAATTTTATATCGATTTCATGTATTTTTTCGAGACGAATCCAATGGCAGATAAGCAAAGGTGGTCTGGGTGATTTTTTGCCCTCAATAACCCTTTTTATGGCTTGAATGATATTTTTATGATTCCCACAATTTTTTTTAAATCTTTAAAAGATTTTATGATTCCCATCTAATAACATTGTTTTTTTAAGTACTATGATATTACTTTAGAAGCTTACTTGATCACAATTAAACATACAAAAAGTTGGTAGGATAAGAGTAAGGTTAAAATAGATACCATTCTACAAAATCATGTCATAATTGCTTAACTAAAGCAAAAACAAGTCCCTTTAGTTAAGCAACGGTGATTTCGAAGTCTCTATGCTTACTTTTATCTTTTTATCATCCCTTTCTAGAGTATTTTAACTAAAAATACTATGTTTTTTCTTCTGATGCTTACTTCTTAGATCCTATTGTAAAAAAATCAATGTTATTGGATGAAACTCATAAATTTTTTAAAGATTTTAAAAAAAGTAGTGTAAATCATAAAAATATGATTTTAAGCCATAAAAGGGTTTTTGGTGCTTACTTCTAGATCCTATTCTAGAAAGGGATTTGTTTTTTGCTTTAGTTAAGCAATAATGACAAGTTTTTGTGGAATGATATCTATTTTAACCTTACTTATATCCTACCAACCTTTTGGATGCTTAATTGTGATAAAGTAAGCTTCTAAAGTAATATCATAGTACTTTAGAAAACAATGTTATTGGATGGGACTCATAAAATCTTTTGAAGATTTAAAAAATGTAGTGTGAATCATAAAAATATCATTTTAAGCTATAAAAAGGGGTTTTGAGGGCAAAAAATGACCCTGACCACCTTTGGTTGTCTGCCATTAGATTCGTCTCGAAAAAATACATGAAATCGGTATAAAATTCATCCCAATCGGACACCCGAGCGCAAAGTTATAGCCGTTTAAAGTTGCAAACTACAACACGACCCAAGATGCCCAAAACTCTTCAAAATCATGAAATCACCCCAAAATGACCTTAAAAATATCAAAAACGTTAAAAACTAACGGATCCGTTAAAATAGGGACCATTTAAGCACCAGTTACACACTATCAGGGACCATTTGCGCATCGGTCCCACTTACAGGGACCAAAGTGCAACGGACACCCACTTACTGGGACCATTTCAGCAATTACCTCCCACCACAATAATGAACTTATGGGTCCTGAATTATTATTGTGTCTTATAATTTATGTCAGCCTGTCAGGCCAACAAACTTATAGAAGAAGGTGTCTCAATTTAGGTGTATTGGATATGTTTCTGATTGGAGGAAGTGCTTTACATTTTCAGTAGTCTTTAACTCTTTATAAAGCTACACAGCATTGTGGTTTTGTTACAATATATTCCCAATTACTTGGCATATTCTTATTATCACCATGAAAAATTTGAGCGTTCTAAAAAGTTAACTAGATTAAACTTCTTAGGATATGTCATATGTGCATGATTTGCTCTGCTATTAGATGAGTTAATTGCAGTAATGGTTTCACGTACAGTTAAATTGTACTTTCATCTTAATAATTAACGGTGTTGCAGTACTGGTGATAATGCACATTCGTTTCACAATTAATCTCTAATTTAAATGTACTATTAAAACTTGATATTTTGTGACCTTTTGGAGCGAAAGTAGAAAGAATTGAAGTTACTTTAGCAATAATTGTTAGATATGAGGGTATACATATGAGGGAAGACGAGATTAATTGAAGGGAACAAAGATATCTTTTTGCTACTAGGTCAAGTTTGACAGGTAAACAGCAAAAAGTTGATCCAAATTTTTGAAAATTGCATTTGACACAAAAAATAAAATAAAAAATATCAAGTTTTAATGACATAATAATTGAATTAAGATTAAATACGAATAGTGTATACACTAACTATGTGAGACTACTATTACAATACTGTCATTTAATTAATACGACGTTCGATGTGTATACATGCATGAGACATGCGCCATATACCCGTAAGACATAGATTTCAAATATAAGTCTCTAGAAATGAAATCGCAATCCACAATTTTTCTTGTAATATATATCATCATCTTAGAATAACCAACACAAAATTATTGAAGAAATACAGTACTGTATACATCATCCTAGCTATAGTCTATATTTTTGAACTGTTATTATTGTTGAAGTAAAACATCTCAATCAATTACTTATTATTACATTTCTTACGAAGATCAATTGTTTATTGCACAACTATTTTCATATGATACTCTCACTGTCATAGATTGACATAGAATTATGTTGTTCATAGTATGATACTTTAATTTATTTAGCAGGGCCTTGTTGTAGTTTATGTTATGTTTCAAGGAACGTAGGAACTTCCCCAGATAGTGCTTCAAATAGATTTTATTTATTTGCTCGTTCACAATATTTCTCTTTGTGGAGCTTTCATTCCCAATACTAAATGCAAATGATATAGACGTTATGATGAATTATTCCATCAAGCTGACCTATCACCTGATTGGTTATCAATACTACTCCATTATTCATCTCGTTTTCTAAGTCCGGTTTGACTTTTCACGGTCACCGAGACACGATTTAAAACATAAATATCTCTTATTTTACACCCGTAAAAATTAGTACTCCTAATTAATTTTTCAAAAATATATATTAAAACGAATTTAATAACACTTCACATGCATGACTATATTATTTCTTATCGACTATTGAAAATTCATTATCAAAATTTTAAAAAACTTGACTTTTAAAATATAAATTAGAATTAGAAAATAAAATGGAGTGAGTACTATAACTTATGAATAGTTTTGGGAATCTAATAAGCAAATTGAATAAAACTGCTAAAAAATAAATTATTACTCCCCTCTTTTCTTTAGCGGTCGTTACGTTTGCGTCTAAACTTTTTATTTCTAATTAAATAATTATCATTTTATTATAATAACAAAATATTGCGTTCTTAGTTAGAGTTTTTTGCAGCAATGATCTCAGTAAGTTGGGCTAAATTGCACTTTAGTCCCTGTAATTGAGAGCATTGCAGTCTAAATCCTTGTTAGTGTACACATTGTGTGGATTTAGTCTCATTTTTAACGAAAACGTTAGTTTTGGACGGTTTTTTGAGTTTTGGGATCAAAATGAATTTTTTGAAAACTTTTTGAAAATTTTCATTTTGACCCCAAAACTCCAAAAATCGTACAAAACTAACGATTCCGTTAAAAATGGAACTAAATCCACACAATGTATACACTATTAAGGATTTAGACTGCAACACTCTCAATTATAGGGACTAAAGTACAATTCAGCCAACTTAGTGGGATCATTGCTACAAAAAACTCTTGTTAGTTACTTAATACTCTCTTCCAGTCAAATTAGGGGTTAGGTGAAATGTCGCCATTAATTAGGGCCTAAACTAAAGAAGCGTTCCATGCATGATGACAACAATCAACACTAAATTGCTTGGCTTTGATTTCATTATCCGATCGATGAGTGATGCTATCTAGACGTTAATTATGTCCACTCTAATATTCAATTTCGTCACATCTAATTAGGATCGTTTCATAAATATATATATTGAGGGCACTGTGTAAATTTAAAAAGCTAAAAAGAGGAGGGGCATGTATTTAACTTTTTTACAACATGTATATTATTGTTGATAATTATTTATTTCTAAGGTCCTGGGCTCCTGGCTGGCCTATGCTTATAATAATGATACATGGATTTGCATAATTGAGAAATGACTAGGGACTGAAAGGGAAATGGATTAGGTTAACAGAGATAGGAAATTACAGTTGTTGAAAACGATAAAAACAAACGGAAGAGATTAACTGAAGAACTAGATTACCTCACTTATTATTTTTTGATTTATCAAACCTTCTTGTCATTTGTCAAACACCTGTTAATAGTGGATTGAATTTGTCATTTAATTTAAACATTTAAAAGTTACAAATTAGTTCCTTGAATTTGACAAAAGTTGTAACTTAGTTCAAAAACTGATAGAACCGCTAAAAAATAGGACTTTTGTCTCCAAAAGTGAAAGTCAACGGCACAATTGTTATTAAGTTTAACATATCCGTCAAATTTTAGACTCAATTAGCAACTTTTATTTAATTTTTAGGGCTAATATACGACTTCTAAACTTTCGCGGAACAAATGAAAATTTTGACCCACCAACCATTTGAACAATATCCTCATAATCCGACCACTATATTATAAAACAAATTGTTCTGACTTCAATATTTCGTGTAATGTTAACGAAAATAAAAAGTCTGAATCTATTTTAGAGGTCATTTTGCATACGATACACACTTACGAGGACAAAATACGAGAAGAATCTGGACGAATTAAACTGAGTAGTAGGAGTAATTAATATTTCTCACTACACTCTGAAAAGAAATACAGTAATAAATGATGTCTAGAATGATTATGATCGAAATGGTCCACAAAATTATGATGATAATAATGAAGAGTGTTGCAAAGCGTGTGGTATACGAGTCATATTCTTGGCCTCTTCTCATCGTTTTAATCGAAAAATCTCAGTCTAAACATTGCACCCAACTATAGTAGAGGAATATGCTAATGAACCAACGACCTCATCAGCTCGTTCAGAATTTTATTACTAGTTGGATATTCCATGTGGATATTATTAAGAGAAAATCAATTAAGTATTTAGTATTTTAGTTCATCTGCTACAATCAATTGTAATTTAATTTCCAATATTGACATTTTTGCAACTTTAATTTAACTTCACTACAATAATATCAAACTCGTCAACACAACTTAAGGTATGTTTCCCTTTAAAAAGAAAATTATAAATTCCGTGAGATCAACTAAATCACAATTTGAAACATTATTTGATACTAAATTGACGATTATTTCATATTAATGATGGTCAAGTTTAAAACAAACAATGATCACTTAACTTTTAGAAGGGGGTGGGTGTCCAATAAATACTTGACTAATTTATTGTTTAATTAAAGATAGTTACACTATTACAATTTACAAGATCATTTTTTTATGAAAATTTTCCGATGTCTAAAGAAAAACAAGCTTATAAATTGCTCCAAATCCAAACATTTTTCTATATAAGATAATAGTTTATAAACTGCTTACAATTTTAGGAAAGGTGTTTTTAAGCATCTATTAGTATATAAATAAGTGTCCATTAGTAATTAAGTAATTGCATTTGTGAAGAGAATCTATACTAAAAGTAGGGCCACATTAAATTGGGTTTATCCAGTTAAAAAGGAATCTTATTATTTAAGTAATTATTCGTATAGATAAGCTTATTACGGAGTATATTTAAGTAGTTGCGTCTTATCATTGCATTCATATACTAATAAACGAAATCTCCATCATATTTAGTTGAAAAATCGATTTAAGGGTGCAAAATAAATAAAAAAAGTTTAGGGTGCAATTTGAGGCTTAGGAAAGTATTAGGGTGCAATTTGAAAATTCACCGATCGTTGAGGGTGCAAAATGAAAATAAGCCTATTAAATATGATTTGATTAATTTGACAATGATAGATTGATAGCATTAAAAGGAAACCAATGGTTTGATGGTTGATAATGTCGACATTCTCACTCAGTAGGTAGTTTCACTTCCTTTTTAGCAATAGCTTTTTCTTAACTAAGATTTCATTATTCTATGTTTTGATCAAAGGATAATGTATTTATCTATTTTCTAGTAGTATCTTCTTACACTACAAGAGTCCATCTATAATATATCTAGCCATCAGATTGTGCATTCAAACCTTTACTCTAACTATTTATTAGTTAGGAATTTACGTATTCAATATTCATTCTGCGAAAGGCCAAATTCAGATGCAATTTTCGGGGGGGGGGGGGGGGGGGGACCAATCCTATCAATGAATAGATTGTGCATTCTAGATTCCCAATAAATGTGCATCTATATCACTTACTCGATTACAAAAAGGTCAGGAATTCACAATCAGCCGCTCAACATTGTGAAAGTTATACCTGCAGATTATTGAATTTATAAGTTAGATTGCGATTGGTGCCATGAGAAGCTACACCCATCACAATGGGTAGCTAGCTTATTGCCGTACCTGCAGGTATTTTATTCATGTCAGGCACATAAGTAAAACATACAAGGTTCAACAAAAGACTTTGTTCAGGTAAAATATATACAATCGTATAATGCAAAATTTATATCCACATCCATCTATTGTTCTATACAAGACATATAAATATCATATAGAGCTTAGTAGCTTACAAATCTGAGAAAATCTTAGACCATTGCACCCAGAGATAATTTACAAATGTGCACACAATTTATTAATCGTTACACTCATAATATGCGTATGATTATTGATTATTGAACTCAAAATAAGCATACAGTTATTGATTATTAAACTCAAATGAAAAATCTACTGCAGAGGAAAGATAATGATGGATCTTTAATAAAATGAAAGTGTAGGCTGATGCGTTGAACACCTTTTGCTGGTTTATTCAAATGAACAAGAACAATAGATCAAATTGTGTAATAATATAGAAGACTCACTTGAAATCGGACCAAATGTACTTCTGCATCAGCTGATACACCACTGTGTTGGAGAAGCAGCAGCCAAATCAGGGGCAGCCCAGGAAATGTGTACCATTCGCCAAATCTGTATGATATGAAGCTGAGTTGTCAAGATGGTTTGGAGCAGACATTGGCATCAAAAGGAAGTTGGCATTTAAAATCTGCCACCTTTAGGGCAACCATAACAATTTGATCAAAGTTCTACCAATAGTCCAAACATGAACAAGTCCCATCTTGAAAATGATGAAACCTAATTCGATCTCTCACAATTATCTCCCTATCATATATCCTTGAAATAAGCTTTGTCCATTCATGGCAATCACTGCAAACGCGGAGGTTCTTAATTATCCGAATAGGTCCATTGAAACATCCTTCAAGAATAGCAAATGCAATGGCCAACCTTTCGCTATGATAGGTCAATGCATCTTCCTTCTCTTCCTCTTCAATATCAAACAACACCTCTTTAGTCTTTGGCATATGACCATGTTCTTGCAACCTCCAGTTCATCTCTTCTAGCTTCGCATATATCGCTTTAGAATGAGAATGTGCTTTATCACCGATTTGAAACTCATGCATAACACCATTTACCTCAGCTATACTAATTCCGGGCAGCTTATTAACACCATGCAGTTTCATAGATTTTCTTATTCTTTTGACATCGTCCCATCTACTCATACTCGCATAAATATTTGATAGAAGAACATAATTACCACTAGTCTCTGGCTCTAATTGTATTAAATTTTTCAAAGCAAACTCACCTACCTCTACATTTCCATGCACTCTTGCTGCACCTAGAAAAGATCTCCATAAAATTGCATTAGGTCTCACGGGCATGGTCAAGATTGTTTCTTCAGCCTCCCTGAGTCTCCCAGCTCGACCCAGGAGATCTACTAAGCAACAATAATGTTCAAGTCTGGGCTCAATACCATATTCGTTTCTCATCGATTCGAAAAATTTGCAGCCCTGATCAACCAAACCCATGTGTGAGCAAGCACACATTGCTGCTAGCATTGTAACATCATCAGGCAATAAGCCCTCCTGGTTCATTCTCTCAAAAAGATCAAGTGCTTTGCGCCCCTGCCCATGTATCGCTAGCCCTCTAATCATAGCATTGTAACATATTTGATCCCTAAGAGGTAATTGATCAAACAATTGGCAAGATAAACTAAGACTCCCACAATTAGCATACATTGTTATCAATGCTGAGCCAACAAATTGATTGACGCTAAGATTATTCTTAATCACATAAGCATGAGCCCATGTACCCAGATTAACTGCACCTAAATTGGCACATGCTGTTATCAAAGCCACTAGAGTAACTTCACTCGGCCTAATGGAAGATTTCTGCATTTTGATAAACAAATGCAGCACCTCCAAAGATAAAGTCGAACTATCATCAAACTTAGTGGTATTAGTCTCAAAAATCATACTTGCATTACGTGCGTAAGCAGCTAGTATAGAGTTCCAAGCAGCCAGATCCGGTTGACTAATTCGATTGAAGAAGTACCTACAAATACTAACCTTCCCACATTTCGAGTAAAAGTTCAGCAATGAGGCTTGAACAAAGTGGTCATAAGGTGGTTCAAGGAATTTTAGAACATGGGTATGCAAGGCTCGGCCATGTGCGAGCCAGGGGTGTGACCCACAAACCTTAAAGAGAGATGGGTAGGTGTAATTATTTGGTTCAAGATTAGTAGCAGTAAAAATGCTAGCATACAAAGATAATGCAGAGTCGGTATGCTTATTTTTGGCTAGGGATGAAATAAGAGTGTTGAAGAGGAAGATAGTTGGGTTCAGAACTTGGTTAAAGATTGCTAAAGCATAAGATAAGGGGGATTGAGTGGACGATATGAGGAGAAGTTGACTGAGGGGGTAAGTGTGGTGAATGAGAGCAGTTGTGATCATCTGGGCATGGACTTTCTTTATAGTTTCGACTGTTTTGCATTGTCTAAGTAGGAGCAATATGGGGTGTTGGGAATGCGGGCTTGTAAGTTTCATGTCATGCTGTTGTATTTGTTATTGTTGAAGTAGAAAGCTCTCCGTTAGACCTCATGTAACCACTGGTGAGCAAGAAGAAGCCATCGTTAGGGTGAATATCAGTACAGAAAAGATAGTGATTGGCAACAAACGATAAATCACACTTTGAAACACAAGAAAAGATCCAGAACAGAGAAAAATCAAACCAGATGATCCATTCAACAAAAACTTGACAGTCTTGATCTGTTTCCTACCCTACACCTTTTTTCATACGTATAAACAAGCATGCAAATTTAACCCCTCCAGAAGTAAAGGAAACTAGAAGCAGCAAACAATTCAAACTTCCAGAATTTCAATTATAAGTTTATCCCCTTTTAATTATCCAAGGTAATTAGAAACTGGGAACACCTAAGCGAAGTGCTCCATTGTTCCACTTATCATCCCAATTACATATTCTAACGGATCCATATATAATTTTCTTTAGATTTTTGGGTGTTCCAAGATTACTGGGAAACAGGAGGATACAACTCTCGGGCGATAACTTAAATTAGCACTTAGGAGTGACTAAACAAGACTAGCCTCCATAATGTAAGCCTACTAGTCCATTCCGAGTTAAGATGCATCAGTTTTTCAAAGAGGCATTTTATCGAACACTTGATAAAAAATCAAGAAACAGGATGGATCATATAGCTCAATATATTGACTCTCGAGGGACTTCATAGCAAACAAGAGATAACAATCGTGCTAGGCATTTTATCGAACATGTGATAGGATATAGATGCACACAAATGAATAGAGTTCGATATATTTACCAATTTTTGCAGAAAAGTTAAACAACTTTTTAATTATGGGAAGCAAAGAAATTATCGAGTTGGGTATTTGCACTTGTAGTTTGCTGGCTTTAGTTTTTTTTTTTTTTTTTTTTTTTTTTTTTGTAAATTAGCGATTAGGTGAGAATCTAACTCAGTTTGCTGGCTCTAGTTAGATTTCCACTCCTATGGTTAATGTTTACTAGGATTTTTATCCAGCTTAAGTCGACAATTATTATACTCCATAAATTATTAAATTAAAATGTGTTAAATACAATATGTGTGCAAATAATATGGTCCACCATATGTTCTCTCTCAATAATTTTGAGTGTACCTCCTTATCCCAATACCCTATATTCGGTTAAAATTGAAAGTAACTTTTTTAACAAATCTTATTTTCGACAAAAAATAAACCATTGAATATTTTGAATAACTCAACAAACAAAAAATCGAGCATGAAGCCCAACTCAAGGATTGACTAATTATAAATTTATAATCATAATGAGCTTGAGGATGGACTTACTTACTCATGAAGAACTCTAGTTTTACTACTTGGAATAAAATAGTACAGTACTTACTTTCATTCACACCAGAATAGTGATAAGTTTTTTTAGAGAAAAATAATCATTTTACCTCTATCTAATTGGGAAGTGAAATAGAGGACGACCTTCAGTTAGGGCAAAATAATTATTTATTCCCAAATAGTGTTCTCGCTACTGACGAGAAGGTTTTGGGTTCGACACTCACCTTATCGTTAATTTATAAAAAAGAATAGAAAATTTTTTTATTCTCGTGTGCATAAGTACCTATAACAACTCGGATCAAAATAGATTTACCAATATGTAAATATATATATTGGACATAATCATAATAATGGTCTAGCCTAATGATACTGGGCTCGAGCCTCTTTCCAAGAAGTATCGATGGCTTGAAGCTGTTTATTTGGAGATTAAATTCCCATTTGCTTAATTCATAAATGTAATATATTTCGAGTGTTTCTTTTAACACATTCTCATGGTTTGAGGAAACAGAGGATGGAGAGAAAGTAGTTGGTGAACGTATTGCCTTTGGTTTTCAAATTTTTCCTCTTTTAAGACATCCAAAACAAGAGAAATGCTCCACAAAACACAGCTCTAAAACCAAAATAGAACACTAAACTTAGAAGAAGGACGATTACATTTCAAGGCTTCCAACTTCATCCACATAATCAAGAAAACTCAACAAATCATTTCATTTGTGTTTTCCCTTTGCATCACCCTAACTATTCCAAAACAAAACTTGGCACATGGCCTTCATTAAAACAAAACATTAGTTGCCCCCAACTCTGTCTTCATCAATCTTGTCTGTTTCTTGATCACCCACAAACTCCATGAACAAAGCTGGATCTTGAATTGCTTTTGCCAAAAAACCCATCATTTCCTTTTGCCACATTTCAGTCCCTTGAATCCTCTTCTCCAATTCTTCAATATAAGCTCTTGTTTCTTTTTCATCTTTCTTAACCTTTTCTATCTTCTTCATCAAAACATCCCTCTCACGTTTCAACCAATATATTTCATCCATTTTCATTTCTTCCATTTCTCCACAAAATCCAACATGGGACTCTACTCCTAAAGAACCCATATTTATATAACGATAATAGTAACAAGTTAAATTCAAGAAGCTTGAAGAAGAGCTCTAGACTCTTGTTTAATGGTAGAGCTTATAGTAAGAAGACAATTCGGTTTGAATAGGGGTAATAAATTTGATGTTTTGTATGTATTGGTGAAATTTGATATTTAGAGGCACAAGATATTGTTTAGAGAATTCTCTAGATGGTCTAACGGGAGATATTTTGTGTCCCAAAATAATTGTCTACTTATAGAGGATTTAAGGGGGGCTAATGCTACTTGTCTAGATAAAGACGGTGAGTGTTTTATATTGAGAAGGAACAAGTTACGGTACAGGTTACGTAAATATCGATTAGGATCATGTACCATAACTTTAGTTTCGACGTGTTTGTGTATGTCATTACATTATACTTTCCGTCTTAATTTATTTATCAACTTCTTTTTGCGAATTAAATTTTAAAAATTTTAATCATGATCTCGTATTAGCTGATAAGAAGTAATCCAATCATATGAAAATATTGTTAGATTCGTTTAATATAGTATACTTTTTATATATTAATTTTTATAATTTTTTACATATATAAAATTTGAGACATTTAATTTTAAGTCGTTTCGATGACCGTGAAAATTGTGTACAATAAAACTAATCTATATGTATGTTCTAATCACTAATTATTCGATGGCCACACAATCATAAAAGCGGAAACACAAAAGAGATCGATTTGTGTTCTTTCAGCCATTATTTATCAAAATATGAAATTGTCTTCACTAGATTCGTGCCAGAATTACTATTGTAGTTCCAAACCTTTCACTAGTACAAAAAAACTCTTAGACAGCGCTCAAAAAAGCTCTTAGACAGCACTTATCAGCGCTATTAAGGAGGCCGCTGTCTAAGTGAAAAGCACTTAGACAGCGCGACACGGGAGCGCTGTCTAAGTGGGACTTAGACAGCGCTTCATTGAGCGCTGTCTAATTGAAAAAAAAAAATTAAAAAAAAATAATTTTTTTTTTTCATTTTTGATCTATCGATACAAATATAGGCAAAAATGTACTAAAACTTACAAATAACCACAAAATTTTTCTTCAACTAAATAAACTACATACATTTTACATTAACAAAATTTAAATGTGATCAAAATTACATAAAATCATTAAAAGAAAATAACATCTTTCATTTACATCCACATCTATCTTCTTCAATCTTCATCCTGAAAAAGAGTACAACACCTACAACTAAGTAGTTGACTAAGAGAACCAACACACACTCAGATATACAAATTATCTACATGATACACATTATCAAAATTTCCAGTGAATATCACTCACTACCTAACAACAAAGAACCCTTCTTCCAATATAATGAAAAATATAAGGTTTTAGAATAGTGCCAGAATCAGTTGTGAATAGGAATTATTAATCCAACCAATGTTCGAAGGAGTAATAGCTCACATACATCATAGACGGGTGATAAAATGCATCTTCAGCCAAGGATCTCGCTTGTCTAGATGAAACTGCATAAGCATCAAAAGATCCATTTGATGCCTTACTTAAAGCCCAGCTTGCTGCTTCCAGAGAAAATTTAACTGGAAATCAAATGTATTCAACAACAGGGGCTGTGCGAGCTCTTAATTAGTTAGTGCTACTGCAGTAGTAAATCAATACTTCATCGATAGAATTAGTTCCTAATTCGGTGCATACTCAAAATACAGTAAATAACAGGTTGATTTGCATCCAACCTGTTTTCCAATCTCATCTGTGATAATCATTCTGGGAAGTGACTGAACCTGGAGGAGGAGAAGGGGAGGGGTGAGAGATATAGAGAGATGTCAAACAAAGGAACCTTGGATTCGGAAGACAATGAGGCTCAAGACTTACCAGCCGAGAAAGACCATATATCTGACTTGGAACCGTAAGGTATATCAGCAAGAAGCTCAGGGCACATGTAACTCGGAGTCCCAACAATTTGAGATATACAGTTAACATCACGATGAAGTATATGGTTTGTGTGTAGATAATCAAGTGCCATAAGAAGTTGAACTAGCCACTTGCATAGCTTCTGAAATAAGTATAAATATACAGAATGATATGTTAAATCATAAAGGTAGGTACTCCATGAGAAAACTCTCCAGAGTAATGCAATCATGCACTGAGGTACAGCATGCATATTGAAATAACTTTTATTTTTACCCCCTAAGGAAACAGTACACCATTTGTCTTCTTAATTGCGACTGCCCTGCATAATATAAAGATCTCATGTGGTTAATAGTCTGGTGAAGTATCAAACTAGCTTAGCAATTTATATTAATCAAACCTAAATTAGTTTTTTTCAAATGGAAATTTTCATACATGTCTCCGCCTTTACAATACCCTATGATAATGCACACATAGCAACCCTGCAATTAGAGGCACAAAAAATGTCAACTATATCAAGACTAGACAAATGCACCTAGAGACTAGATCATCAGCTAATGACTTAGGCATTGACATCTAAGTTAATTAGAACTTCGTGTTTCTAACAACATCATCACAACAATTTTTATGATATATTTTGGTCTAAGAACAACACCATAATATGCAGCTTTCTCACATCATTGTGGGAATAGAATGCTGATAAATTACCAACTAAACACTTCAGGATTTTTGACAATGATAATAATAATAATAATAATAATAATAATATAATAATAATAATTATAATAATGAAGTCTCGAATAACTGATAACATATATACCTTCTCAACCCAAGAATCTTTGTACTCCACAATAAATGGATTCTGCATTTGTGAAATGAGCTCCATCTGCAATATAGTAAGAGAATATAGACTTAGATTGGTGTGCCTAGCCATAACTACAAATGAATATAACTATGAAAAGCTTAACATGAATCTGATGGTCCATACATTTCAGAAATATCATGACAAGGTTAATGTGAAAATAAAGATAATAGATAGACTTTAAAGATAGTACATGTGAACATTTAAAAAATCTCGACACATTAAAATGAAAATATAAAAACAAAAAGAAGCACCTCCTGGCGAGCAGATCGACGTGTCCTATCCGTTTGGCGAGCTAGCCGAATCTTCTTCAGTACATACCTAAATTTTTTAGAAAGGTATTTCAGTAAATTCATGCCAATAAAAGAAAAGAACTATAATGATATGGACTTTAAAATCAAAGCCCCCAAATTTTGAGTATTACTTCTTCTTTTCAAGTTTGTGTCGCACAAGCACAGCAGAACCAAAAGCTCCTTTCCCAATTTGTTCCAAAACTTCGTACTGATCCATTTAATATAATCCGTTCCTTCCAAATAGCTTCAATTTAGAACTGTTTCACTGTTATAGCACTAAAACAATTAAGAAACTAACATTAAAGGTCAAATTCATATGAAACTAATCACCAAATAAACAGTTAAAAAGAGAGTAACACTCGCGTTTTACTGCAGTAATTTGCTTGAACATTTTTCATGAATCAGATCTTACATCAGTATATAAACCACTTTCATCAATTTGCAAATTGAGAGAAGGTCCTTTCTCACAAGACTTTCTAAAGCCTAGTGAATACCATTGTTTATTCCTTTTGGTTGGTGACAATCATCTTACTGTATAACCCAACCAAAAGTTTGTACCAGTTCACTAAATATTGTTTGAAATTTCAAAAAACGAAACTACTCCATCTCATAAAGATTGTCCAGTTTTGAATTTTGATAATTGACTTTATAAATTTTGAACTCCTGTATATATATATATGTGTTGTATAATATTTGAAGATTCGACCAAAATAAATATAATGTTCATTGAACAATCTGTTTGAGATGGAGGTAGTAATATTAGTAATAAATCATACTTAAGAAATAGTTAATTCTCCCCATGACCACTTTTCCGACATTATAAGCATTTATACATACCAACAACAAAAAGTCAGCTATAACATTTTCAACATTAAAAGTCAACATTTCAAAATTGCCGACACCGACTTGATGAAATCGAAAATTACAATTACCACAAAAAAATTCGCCCAATAATCCAAAACACCAAATAAATACATAATCTACATCAAATCAATCAAAACATTGCAGTAAACAACAAATGCAGCAACATCAACTCAATCGAATATCACAATTAACACATAAAAATCATTCCGAAAAAACTAATCAAAACAGTAAATGCAGCACCATTAACGCAATCGAAAATCACAATAAAGAAGAAGAAAGAAGAAGAAGGTTAATAAATCGAAAATTGAAATCCTTATATTTACCTTGAATTTATCCCAATTTACTTGTCCACTTTCTCAAAACCTACAGTATAATGAAGCGAACAAAGAAGAAGAAGGTTAATAAATCGAAAATTGAAATCCATACCTCTAAGATTTAGCTTCTAACGGCTAATAAATCGAAAATTGAAATCCATACCCTAAATTGAATATAGTGGTCGAAACTGATGATTTGATGATGGTGGCCGAAGATGGTGGTGGTCGCTGGGGATTTGATGATGGTGGCCGAATTTGGGGAATTTGGGGATTTATGTGTGTTCTCGTGTGTGGACTCAGGGACTTAGGTATAGTTAGGGTAAATATTAGACTTTCACTTAGACAACGCGCATTGGAGCGCTGTCTAAGTTTCACTTAGACAGCGCGACACGGGAGCGCTGTCTAAGTGAATTTTAGACTGCGTTTTTTTTATTTGTGCTGTCTAAGTGGTGCTGTCTAAGAATGATTTTGTACTAGTGTTTCTATTCACTTTAGATAGTGTAAGATTTTTGAAAAGTGGATATGAAAACCTCTAAAATTATGAATCTCATATATTTATACTAGTCTAATCATCATATAATAGTTTTTTGATAAGAAATGATTATTTAAATTAGAGAAAATAAAATAGTTACCGTAATCAATTCGTAACTTACCAATTAAATAAATCATACTTATCTTCCAAGATTGAAAGGAGTAGCTATCATTTAGTGCATGACTTACCAATAAAATGTCATTTAACTTATGAATATTTCCTTTAATCTAAAATAATATTTTTTTACATATTAAGATAAATATTTGATTTAATAACTTTTAAATAATTAATAATTAATGATCTAAATTTAATCTCAATAAAATCAAACGAGGACTATTTTGGAACGAAAGTAATAGTGCAAGTTGTTCGATGCAAAATGGTGGTTTGCAAGTTGGTGGAAAAAGCAAGTGTATACTAGTGGTCCAGTGGATGCTGGTTTTGGCAATTTGACATAAGCTTCCAGATGGGTGCAGAAACTGTTACAACTTTCTGTTTTGTTGGTCGTACTCGTGGCCGTTAAGATAACCAATTGCGATAAACATTATTTTTGGTGTTTTTTTAATTGAACCAATTGCATCTTCACGAACGTTCGTGAATGAGGCATTGGTTTTGGCCTTAGACCCAGTTTGAGCCCACATTGGATTCAGTGAATATTTAACCCGGTCTAATTTAAGGCCCCTCAATATACATGAATTCTATTGAGTGATTGTTGAAACCTATAAAGATAGCCAGGAAAATGCTACGCTTATAGATGCAATAGGTCAAGGCTGAATGCCGATAACACAAACCCAGTTTGAGCCCACATCTCATATATTTATACTAGTCTAGTCATCATATAATAGTTTTATGGTAAGAAATGGTTAGTTAAATTAGAGAGTGAATAAAATAATTAGGCTATCTTTAGAGAGTAACAATCACTCAATAGAATTCATACATATTGAGTGAATAAATTAGAGTAAATAAAATGGGCTAGCAAGTTGAGTGTAACCTAGGCGATGGATAGTTTGACTTGGTCAGATGCCTTCCTAGATGTCCAATTCACTAATGTATTTATCGAATTCGTTAATCATTACAGGTTTGATAGAGAAAAGAAGTAAAACAACTGGAGTAGTTATTAGAGGTTTGTAAAGATATTAATAAAATACTTATTTAATCATCGATCTGAAGATATTCATAAAATACATAGCAGAATTTGTAAAAGTTATCAGAGGTTTGATAGAGACAAGAAGTAAAACAACTAGTTCAAATACTCCTATAGCATTCACTTTGGTGTTATGGTTTATATGTTCATTTACTCATAAGGTATGTATTACTTTTAAAGGATTCAAACATTAACTTGACCTTTAGTTTAGACAATAACAAAAGAGAAGGCAAAATGTTTTTTTTCTTTTTTTACTTTTATCATGAAGGGTTGGAAATTCGGAATGCTTCATTTGAACTTCAATGCGTTCGAGTCAAACATTAAACCTTTAATTCAAACTCTAAGTTATTCGATCTTATATAAGCTTTGATCATAGGCTTGCAAAACAAATGCGGTTTCTTTCTGCCCTAACCATAAGTAGTTTAAGGAGTGAAAAGTATTTATTCATTAAGTTTTTTATTCATTAATGTAATTCATGATAAAAAAATATAAATTATATATATTTGTATTTTTAAAACATGTAGGTTATGCTTATGCATAATTTTTATATTGAGTTGAGTATATATATTATATATAGAGATCAGTAAATATTAATAAATCTGATTAATAAACATCAGTAGATCAGGTCCTCTGTTTTTTGAGTATTTTCTTTTAGTTGTAATGCATACTAATACACCAGAAGGAAGATTGCATGAAGCCATAAAGGTGAGCCAACAGGTTGAAGACAAAAAAAACATGTGATATTTGGATGAATCATTTTTCTTGTGAAAGAAGCCCCCATTAGGCCATTAATAATAGCAAACTAAAGTTCCACTTTTTTGCTCCTCTCTGCATGTATTCCACTTCTATTCTTTATTACATGTTATTATCACATGTCTGAAATCCAGCCAAAATGGAAATTTCACAACTAACAAAATGACCACTGTTTATTCCTATTTCTTACATTTCAACAAACTCACTACTGTGTATTCTTCAGAAGACAGACAACCATGCACGAGGGCGCCTTCAATTTTCTCATATTATTGTTACTCTGCTTATAACTACTGTTTCAGTCAATTGTATGGGGGAAACACTATAAATACACACAAATAGTTTTTTTAGGAGTGAATATATTATTTTGCCCCTAGTTGAAACTTATTGAACTACTACACTTTCATATAGGGGGTAAAATAATATTTTTCACTCCTAAAAAACATCATTTCGATATTATTTGGGTGTGTATAACAACTCGATGTTGGATGGTGTATCAAACTTTTATTAATTATGGTACAGTATCTAATAATGTTTTTAGGAGTGAAAGTATAATTTTGTGTGTAGATGAAATACCAATCGATTGACAACTTAAAAAATATGGAGTACTTTATTTTCCCCATATTCCTTAAGAGTAACTTAAATAGACTCGTAACAGATATGTAGGATAACAGAGGTCCTCATTGAGTAATAAGCACAATAATTTTGCCAACTCACCTATTGATAGTATAATAAACTGAAAAAAGATTCGAAATAATAAAGAGATATTATAAATATTGGAATAGAAAAATGATAATAGTCTAACAGTTTTCTTACTGCTTTGTTGTATTAGTCCCCACACTGTCCTGAGCTTGGAGAACTAACGAAGGGTCATATTCATTACAGTCAATAGTTTCTTAGAAAGACTCATTGACATCTTTTTTAGTTGCACAAACTCGGGTTCTTTCATGCTCATTCTCTTATAAGACTCATTGCCCTCTTTTTTAATTGCGTAAACTTGAGTTCTTTTTTTTGTGCCTTTAGAGTTGTGTTCCGATTGTTTAAGTTGTGACGATTATGTGATCCTCTTGCTCGAGATGCATTGGTTTTTTGTCTTGTGATCGTATTTAAAAGTATGATCGAGGATCGACTATAGATACTTCGAGCCTCCGACAATTAAGAAAGTGAAGAGTTTTTTTTTTTTGATAATTAGCGATGAATTGTAATTACAATGATATTACAAACATGAATACAGAAATTGCTAACTAATAGAAAGTTAGAGTATAATATGAGACAAATATGTCTCCAACAAGGTTCGAACCCATGACCTCTTACATGAAAGGTTGGGTCGGATGCCACTAGGCTATTGAGCCATCGGCAAGAAAGTGAAGAGTTAAGTGTGAGAATTAAGTAAAAGAGAACAAAGTTTTGATAAGGTTTGATAGCTTAACCTATTTGGGCCTTAGGACCGATTAGCGTAGTTGGCCAGTTCTATTTTCAATATTTTGGCCACATCAGTTCTAATTTTTGTATAAACACGAACTCAACCAAACCAATAGTAGACACAGTGCTGTTAAAGGACCGGGTAATTCGGAACCCGCTCGTTACCCGACTCGGAAAACTCGGATTCGTTACCCGCTCGTATCCTTATCGAGCGACACTCGAGTAATTTTTATTGTTTGATACCCGATTTGGAAAACCCGGGGCCGCTCGATAACCCGCTCGTTTATATTTTATGTTTTATATTTATATAATATATATGTTAAAAGTTTAACCATAATTAATTTCATTGACCAATATAAGACTAGTATTGAAAAGAATTTCTAAATTTGTATTTCGACAATTAAATTTTGTTGCAGATAACCTAAAATATTTTTTTTAAATAGAAATTTGGAGGTAACCCGGCACCTGCTCGTCACCCGACTCAAAAAACCCGGCTCGATACCCGCTCGTGTCCTTATGGAGCGATACGAGGGTAATAGGTTTTCTACCCGGCTCATTACTACCAGGTAATTACCCGACTCGATAAAATTAAAACCCGGCCGGGTAACCCGTTACCCGCTCGAACTCGGCTCGTTTGCAGCACTAAGTAGACACCACTATAAAATACTCTAATTATTTTTATTTTTTACCGAACACTAATTATTTAGGTATACAAGTATTGTACACTCACAAAACATACTCCTTCATCCGTAAATGATTGACACATTTTGACTTTTCGTGGTCAATAAAATACGATTTAAAACGTAAATACCTTTTATTTTACATGCGAAAAAATTATAAAAAGTTAATATTTCAAATATATATATATTAAGACGAATCTAACAAGATCTCATAAGACTATACTATCTATTATTGTTTAATGAGAATTGATAACCTATAAAATTACCAACAAAAACTAGAATATATCAATCAGTTAGGGATTGAGAGAGTATTTTAAAAGAATTTAGTGGAAGATTGTAATGCAAAAGTGATATCGGTTTTCTTGATATCTTTAGTGTCATAAATAATTCTCGTAGAAATATGTGATATTCCTCCCATCCCTAAAAGATTGTTGTTACATTTTGATTTTTTAATCGAATATTATAAAATTTGATAAATTTTCATTAAACGATAAGAAATAATATAGTCTTGTGGGATCTTATTAGATTCATCTCATATATATGTTTGAAATATTAACTTGTTATAACTTTTTTGCATGTAAGATAAGAGATGTTTATATTTTAAATTGTGTTTTGTTGACCATAAAAAGTTAACGTAGTTAGGTATCCCTTTTTTCATTCTCATCTTTGAATCTGAAGTCTAAACTGTAGATTTGCCTTTGACTTACGTTCTCAGCCCCTACACAACTTGACAAGCAATAATAAAACTATCACTCTGCTGACTGCTCTCACCTCATCCTTTACATTCTTTTAATTTCTTTTTCTTTCTTTTATGTTTCTACTTTTATTAATTTTTAAATCAAAACTTGTTCTATATAAAAGTTGGTCTAAATTCTTTAATCCCCGTACCTACCCACACAAAATCTAGGCGATGGGCTTGTTGTCCCTTAACCTCCATGGTCAACATCATTTGAAGCTCTCATTGACCACCATTACTACATTATCTTTTCTTCTAGTTGCCTCTGTATCAGCTTATGGCCTCAATCCATATTTGCAATTCAGTAAGTATCTTATCATCCATTTTTATGTTGTAACAATTTGGACAATCATCTTTAATTGTCCCTTAAATGAGTTGTGACACAATTTGTACTAAAGGGTCACAAATACAATACATTCTTTTCTTTTCTTTTTTGTAAATGAGCGATGAGGTGAGTTTCGAACCTAATAATTTCTGGTCACTAGCAAGAGCCTTTTCCATTAGGCTATTCGATTGATTCATAATTTGCATGTTTTGCGATTCTTGACATTTTACTCTAGTTTCTTTTTATCACATTTTACTTGTATCCAAAACAAGTAACACTTTCCTAATTCGATCTTTGTTTTGAAGATTTAGGGAGGGGTTATGTGAATGAAAAAGTCAACAGGGCAGGAGGGGAAGAGGGAATTTTGAGTGCAAGAAGAAGACTGCTTGGACCGGGTTCATCACCACCATCATGCCGATTCAAGTGCGGTTTATGTTCTCCATGTAATCCGGTTCGTGTATCTATTCATCCCGGTTTGGCTACACCATTAGAGTATTACCCTGAAGCTTGGAGGTGTAAATGTGGTAGCAACTATTTTAAGCCATAGAAAACAAAGGAAATTTTGTATGTAGAAACACTAGACTAATTTCTTATTTCTTACCCCCTCATATTCCACTTAATAGATCTTTTTCAGATTTGTTATTAAGCTTTGACAATAATGTGTAGAATATTGGTATTATACAATCGATTATGTACGTAACATTTAACATTATAAAGAAACGATTTATGGTTTTATAACGAAGAATCTACATAATTATTATTCGTCGAGTATGCACTGATAGATGATTAGACCCACTAACGTAATAGATGAAACCAGGGACTGATGATGTCCAAACTAGTTAAATTGCTTAATTTTTGTAGCATATATAGATTATGTTATTCGAGTGTGTTAATTAAATTTTTTCGTGCCAAAGGATGTTGGGAATGTAAGTTTCAGGTGATTCCCTCGTGAGGATCATATCATCATATTAGCATCTTCCCCTCTGTCTTATATATCAAAATGTTAATTCGCTATATATCCACATCATATATTACAAATTAAAATATAGTTTTGAAATTAATAAGTCGATCGAACAATAATTAATATAATTGATCGGTTAAGTGTTTGTTTTGTGAGGTGCGTATGGACCGTTGTGTCGCATATATGTCAAATATATCACATGTTGGATAGGCAATGAATACAAATAAAATTCCCATTTGAATTAAATTTAATAAAGAAGAAGTAATTGTTGCTCATTTCTATTTGTACCCAAATAATATAATGTGATAACATTGTGGACAAGTGATTTGATCTAACGTGGGGCATGTTATTAGTTGTTGCATGTATGAGAAATGCAGATGTTTCGGTCTACGAAAATGCTTTCCTGGTTTACATACATGTGAACCATATATGGGTTCCCACATCCTTTGGTCGATTTTTTATGTCAAACTTTTAATAAAGTTGAATATGAAGGTCTGTAATTATTGTTTTTTTACTTTTATGATGTTTTTATTTGATCCTGCATTATTTTGATATGCATGGTATTACAAATTTACAAGTTACAACCGTTTAATTCCATACTTATTTTGTATTTACATGTACTATACCTAGCTATTTTTAAATCCGTGTATGCAAAGGTAATATTTTTACGAATATTGTAGGGGTTAATTCTGGTTTCATATTTCATAGTACCTCTCTCTTACATGATCGCTATTAAAATAAATTGTTTGATTTATAATCTATCTACTCTATAGAGATAGAGAGATTAAACTTCCTTAAAAAAGTATAATGGTTGTTTACAGCTTCATATGCAGTAATAAGAGTATTAACTTCAGATCTCTTATTTTTACCTCCGATGCTTGATTTGTCCAACTGTTACTATCATTAAGATATCAAAATTCTGAAGAGAAAGATATACTGCATTCATTTGTTGACGCATGGACCACCTTCTGGTCAATGCTTTACTTATAAAACTTACATTGACCGAATAAATGAGAATCTCACTTATTATGTGCTTCGAAATATTTAATTATTTAGTTAAAAAAAATATTTTATTAAGGGATTAATAAAATTTATAATTATATTTTACATAATATTATCAAAATAAAAAATAATCTATCAAACAAGAGTCAAACAGAAAATATGAATATAAAAGTATATTAAATTTTGTAAACAATCAACTAGTATAAAAAAAAGATTAAAATTTTTATTTGAAACGGAAGAAGTATTTCCCAATGACAATTAAATTGTCCTCAATCATTGGATTGTCCCAAATCGCTTCTCACTCAATACCACACTCAATTTCGCAATGAGCCACCAAATAAATTACTAGTAAATTTGAATTTTACATCCACATTTTTTAAATACTTTAAAATATATAGGGATAAAACTATAAACGAAATAATGTTATCTGGAGCCGTATGATAAGAAGAATGTGTGAAGGTGTCCTTATTACACCTGGCCTATAATAATTTGAATCATGGGTATAAGTTGGTGTGCAGTAAACTCCATTCCGCCGAAGCTTCAGTGGCACATTCAAGCAAGGTGAATGAGGCTTAAGGTTTGCTAGGTTTCGTTTAATTTCGACAATTAAACTATTCCTTTAATTTTTAATATTAGTAATATTGTGCTTTCTAAAGCGTCGTCTTTTTTTTTTATAATAGCATGATCTTAATTAAGGAGATTTGTCGACTCAATTCTCGTGTGTTAATTATCTTGATACACTATTGTTCTAATAGTAAGGACTTAGGATTAGGTGAGACAAGTTGGCATGCATCGACGACATATGAGGTGTCAAACATACCTTGAAAGTCGATCTATTCTAGCTTTTCCTATATCCACCCCCACAACAACGGTGCACACGGACAAACAGATTTTCACTATCAGTCTATTCCTGTTCATTCAGAATCTTATCCCATTCTACACTTTAACAAAAATAGGAGTAAAAGAACACTAATTTCTACATCATATTTTAAATTCCTGGCGGACTATTTAACAAAACTAATAAATAAAACACTAACTTTTGTATATGCTTACTTTGTTTTTAACTATTTTTAATTGACTATATGCCATAATAGTTGATTAGTTCATATATACTTCCATTGATTTTTTGTGTGTTTGGTTGATTATTAATTATTATTTATAGATTTAGTTTATTTATTATTGATTATATTTTAATCGATTGAGTCCTCAAAAAAATCACAATCAGAAAAATATTCAAGACAAACTAGACTTATTTCCGTCTTGCCCCTTGAACTATAGCAAAACTTTTAAATTACCTTTTAATACTTTATTAAACCTCAAATTGTCATCGATACCACACTTTATTTCATTTTGTCCCTAAATTCTAATATTACCCCTGAAATAATAACGTAATATTGAATTAATTGATGTCTTAAACAAATTATAATTGATCAAATTGTTATTAGAAACATATTTTTATTTATTTGGGATAGAGTGGGCAAAAAAAAAAGCTCCATTGAAGAAGATTTGAGTTCACATCATTCTTTTATTTAATGTGTCCTCGCCATTGCTGGGTACTACTAGGATTTTTAAAATTCTGCCTGTCAGATTGTAGGATAGCATGCATGTGTTAAATGCAGATTATGGTCCAACCTTCAAAAGTTAGATTCTTCGACCATTATTAATTTAGGTTTTTTTGCACGTAGGAACGTGAACTATTATTATCTTTGTAAATAGGCATCTGAATAATTTTTTGTTGTAAATAGGCATATGAGCACCTGAACTTTTGGTTTTTTGACATTTTTAATATTTTTTAACATTTCAAATAATTTAATAATGCATAACCCAAGGACAAGTTAGTCATATTGAAAAATTTATGAAAAAGTTCAGGTGCCACCTTGAAAGAAAAAAAAATGCGTTAATAATTGAAGAAAAGTTCAGGTGCCATAACTTAATTATAATATTCGGTTTGTATACATGTAATTTTATACCTATCAACCATTGAAATATCAAATTTGCCCCTCCCTTCTTCACCAACCATCCCATTTCTTCTTCATCAACCTTCAATATACAAAACCATCACCTTTCTTGTTCATCAACCACCATCCACCCACCTTCAATTCACAAAACCACCACCTTACTTCTTTACCAACCACCACCTTTCTTCACCAATTCTCACCTTTATTCTTTAAACACATAAAACCACCACCCCCTCCATTCCCCATTTCGGCCCACCACCCCCATCCCTTCAATATTTCGACCTCCCCACCACCATCCATTCCCGATTTCGACCACCCACCCCCTCCCCCATCCCAATTTTGAATCCCAACCCCCTTCCAATCCCGATTTTGCCTCCCCACCCCCGCCCAAATCCCGAATTTGAACCCCCAACCCCTTCCTTGCTCGATTTCGAACCTCAACCCCCTTCCATGCTTGATTTCGAGCCCCCACCCCCCTCCTTGTTCGATTTCGCTCCCCATCTCTCCTTGTTGGTGGTGGTTGTTATGAAGAAGTCGAAGAAAAGGAGGAAGAAGAAGAAAGTGGTGAGGAATATGAAGAAGAAGAAAGAGGGTGGTGGTTGAAGTTGGTGAAGAAGAAAGAATAGTTGGTGAAGAAGAAGGTGACAAGGTGTTTATGTGTGTTTATGTGGGTTGAGTTTAGATTTTGAGGTTGAGTTAGTGGGTTTGGTTTGTTTATGTGTGTTTGGTTAGTTTATAAGGTGGCTTGACTAATTTTCCCTTATATAATTATTAAAAACGGTCAAAAAATGTTGAAAAAGCAGAGGGGACAATGGACGAAGTCTCCCAAGAAAATGACTCTCGGGAGGCGACGGTTACAATATCCACTGAAGTAACTACTCCTACTTTGAAGGAGTCACTTTTATTGGATTAAGGGCTAATACATGAGTTAGAAGCAATGCCACTTGAACGCACCAAATTGGAGATCCGTGCGGATAATCCATCAAAATCAAACTACATTGGTCAAGAAACTGAAACAGCCTTGAACTTCTTCAAGTTCCGTTCAACAAATGCTCCGGTTCCTCATCTGAAGGCTACTGTGCTAATGCCCAATGATAAGAAACGACCACACCCATTTCTGGCTGATCATGATATTATCTCTGTCACTAAGAAGATGTCTCTTTCTGAGGGTTTGTATGATGTTTTATAGATGATATCTCATGGGCTTCCTAACCTAGATTTGGTACTTGCGCCTTTAGGCCCTGTTCGTAATAGGTTAGTGGATCAGTCTGGCCCAAACGGCCCTTGGCTGGTTGGTGACTACTTTGTATATTTTCAACTTTATTAATATCAATCGCTAATTCACAAAAAAATGTTTTAGTAAGTTAAATTTGTCCCACAAAATAATTTTCTTCTTTAATATTAATTTAAAACGAGTATAATAAAATGAAAAAGGCTACACATGTCACAATAATGTTTTATAAAATAAAATTATTATTTGGCTTTTTTTCATCTGGGCACCTGAACTTTGGAAATTATCTCAAATAGGCACTTAGTGAACTTTTTATAACAAGTAGGCACCTGAGACGAAAATTGGCACCTGATCTTTTCAGATTTTCGCAGATTTTAAAATCCTGAACCCAAAGGCAAGTTAGTCATATTGAATATATGCCATCTAGGAGGGAAAATATACAGAAAAGTCCAGGTGCCAATCCTAGAAAACGATTTTAGGTGCCAAAAAACATGGACAAAGTACAGGTGTCAATGGTAATGACTCTGTATTTAACAAAATCAAACAAAGGAAACAAATTTTCATAAATTAACAACAATCATAACCCAAAAATCAAGAAAATGAAACAATTTTCCACAAATTAACAACAATAATAACCCAAAAATCAAGAAAAGGAAACAATTTTCCACAAATTAACAACAATAATAACCCAAAAAACAAGAAAAGTAATCAACTTTCAACAAATAAACAACAATAATAACCCAAAAATCAAGAAAAGTACTCAACTTTCCACAAATTAACAACAATAATAACCCAAAAATCAAGAAAAGAAATCAACTTTCCACAAATTAACAACAATAATAACCCAAAAATCAAGAAAATGAAATAACTTTCCACAAATTAACAACAATAATAACTTTCCAAAAACCAAAAACACTCATAGGCTCATATCTGAATAATCATCAGATCTGATTTGGGCAGCTTTTCATGATAGAAAAGAAGGAGAAATTGGCAATCTGATTTGGGCGGATTTCTCTTAGGGATGATTTCCAATCTCAAATCTTAATCTCTTAGCAAATTATAGTCCCTGAATTATGGTCTTGGCCGATTTGGTCTTAATGGGCAAGAACAGAGAGAAGCAACCAAATTAAATTTTTTGATGAAGGTTGATGAAAGAATAAAGTAGAAGAAGAATTAGATAAATATTAATGGGGGTTGGGTTAAATGGGATGTGTAGAGGTTGGGTTAAAATCCTTGCTTTAATTAGTTTAAGATGTGATCTGCCTATTTTGCCCTCCATCTAAATGTTTCAAATCTGGAAAAAGAGAAAACCAAATGTTCAGGTGCTAAATTTTCGTCTCAGATGCCTACTTGTTATAAAAAGTTCACCAGGTGCCTATTTGTTATAATATCAGAAGTTCAGGTGCCCAAATGAAAAAAAGCCTTATTATTTTACACCCAACTGATACTTTTTTAATCAGGACAGGATAGTACTTTCATTCAAAAAATTTATTGTTTTGGTGTGTATAACAACTCATCAATAAAATTAAATGACTAAAGTGACCATTTTACCCATAAATACCACTTCATTCACTGATTTGAAGCCCTAAACCCTCATCTAGCCCTCTTTCTCCTCCAAGGCTCTTTCTGAAAATTGGAATTCATTAAAGAAATTGGATTTATGCTCTTTCTCTGCAATTTTGACCTTACCAAAGCAATCAATTAACCTTATTAAAATTCGGCGATTGTCATTACAAATACTCGAAATCGTTATCTGTCATAGATTGTCATGTTTGATTTATGAAGTAGGACAAATGAAGACAAAGCTCCCATTTTTAGTACCATACACTCTACCCAGACCTTTATCTTCCTTACCGTTTTCATCAATTTTCAGACAATTACATACTGAAAAAACAGAACTTGAAGAATCGGATGTTGTAAGAAGCCTCTTGAACTTTAAGAATGACCCAGATGCTGCATTTCAATATTTCAAGTGGTCTCAAACTAGGGGTTGTATAAAAGGTTATGATGAAAGTTATTCCATTTGTATTTTGATTAATATTTTGATTTGTTTTCAAAGTCATTATAAAGTCGCGGGTAATTTGTTTAAAGAATATGCGTTGAAGGATTTAAATGGTTATGGTGATATTATTAGTCGCTGGATTGATTGTTCAAGAAGGTTTGATTTTGAGTTGAATTCGTGGGTGTTTGATTATTTGATTCGTAGTTATGTTCAGGAAAAGAAATATGATGAAGCTATTGGGGTTTTTAAGGAGATGGTTAAGTGTGATGTGAAAGTTAGTGTTGTTGTAATGAATAAGTTGTTGTCGGTTTTGGTGAGGAGGAATATGATTGATGCGGCTTTGGGTTTGTATAAGGATGTGGTTGGTAAAGGATTTGATTATGATAACGTTACTGTGACTGTGATGATGCGGGCTTATTTGAAAGTGGGAATGGTGGTGGAGGCGGAGAAGTTATTTTGGGATGCTCATCGTGCTGGACTAAAGCTAGATGTGGGTACTTACAGTACCGCTATTTATGCTGCGTGTGTGAAGGTGGATTCTAAAGCTGCATGCCAGTTGTTGAATGAGATGAAGAGAATGGGATGGGTCCCTTCCCAGGGTACATATACCAGTGTGATTTGTACTTGTGTGAAACAGAAGGATATTGCCCAGGCGGTGAGGCTAAAGGATGACATGCTTAGTAGTGGGCATTCTATGAATGTGGTAGTTGCAACAAGCTTGATGAAGGGATATATTTTGTTGGGAGATTTAAATAGTTCATTGAGTTTGTTAAGCCAGATAGTGAAGGATGGACTGAAACCAAATAAGGTCACTTATGCTGTTCTTATTCATGGGTGTTGTCAACTTTCAAACCTTCAAAAGGCAGAGGAGTTATACTCTCGAATGAAAGCTGAAGGTATTAAGCCCACAGTGTTCGTTGTAAATGATTTGATTAGGGAATACATGAAAGCTCGGTTGACGGATAAGGTAATACAAAAATTTGACGAGGCAGTGGACACTGGTATTGCTAATGTATTCACATACAATAATTTGTTATATTGGTTTAATGAGGAAGGTAAGATGGAAGAAGCCCGGAACCTATGGAATAAGATGGTGAATGAGGGAGTGGTTCCAACTGTAGTTTCTTATAATAACTTGATGCTAGGATATTGCAGACAAGGGGATATTGATGTCTCTACATCATTGCTCTCTGAAATGATGGATAAAAAGGTGCAACCAAATGTGGTGTCCTATACGATTTTGATTGACGGATATTTTAAGAAAGGTGATGCTGCAAAAGCCCAACAGATGTTCGATCAAATGGAGTCTGCAGGGGTTGCTCCTTCTGATTTCACTTTTAACACGTTGATTAATGGTTTTTGCAAATCTGGTCAAACCTCTAAGTCGAGGGAAATTATGACGAAATTGGTGGATGCCGGGCATGTCCCAATGTGCATGGCTTATAATAGCATCATTGATGGGTTTGTGAAGGAGGGTAATTGGGATTCCGCATTAGCTACCTACAAAGAGATGGGTGAGAAAGGTATTTCCCCTGATGTTGTCACCTATACCACTTTGATTGATGGATCTTGTAAAAGCAATAATATGGATCTTGCCTTGAACCTGCATCATGAGATGCGGAACAGGGGAATCACTATGGATGTCACTGCATATGGTGCCCTTATAGATGGGTTCTGCAAAAAAAGAGACGTGACTAGTGCAAGTGATTTTTTTGACGAGCTAGTTCAAGTTGGCCTCTCTCCTAATGCAATCGTTTATAATAGCATGATTAGTGGTTTCAGAAACGTAAGTAATATGAAAACGGCACTTGAGTTTTATAAGAAAATGTCAGAAGAATCTGTTCCCTGTGATCTGAAAACCTATACGACAGTGATTGATGGGCTGCTAAAACATGGGAAATTAGTTATGTCTTTGGACCTATATGGAGAAATGCTTGCGAAGGGTATAGTTCCAGATGCTATAGCATACACTGTACTGGTTCAAGGTCTATGTAAAAAAGGACAGTTGGGTAATGCACTCAAAGTCTTTGAAGAGATGAACGGGAAGAATGTGACTCCTAATGTTCTCATTTACAATGCCCTAATAGCTTGCTACTTCAGGGAGGGGAATTTGCAGGAAGCATTTAGGTTGCATGATGAAATGCTTGATAAAGGTTTAGTCCCTGACGATGCAACTTATGACATTCTTGTGAGCGGAAAAACTGAAGGAGGGTGCTCATCTCCAGAGGCTTCTAGTCTGAAAGAATTACTGGAAAGCTTATGATCTGCTTGTCTGCTGCTCACACAATTGTTGGATTCTGAGAAACAAAGAGCTCTATTGCAGTTTGTGAATGGGCTAATGTATTCTACCTCATCTGGATTTTATTAAAGGGTTGGTGCCAGATGATCCGCCAACAACTAGTGCTCTCTAATATTTGTTCAATTCCCAATTAATTGTAAGTATATAAATTTATTACTTCCTTTTCTATTCTCCAATAAGTTAATACTAATAATACATATGATATACAGTGACAGGATTGCATGGCATGATGGGGGCCTTCGCTGCTATTTGGTTATCTTACATATGATACTAATAGTACTCCCATAATGTTTGATGTTGTATACTTAGCTAGCAAGGATTAGAATGTATTTTAAGTTTCTGAACCTTCAGGTGAAGATTCAATCCTTGCTTAAATGCTTCCAGGATGTATTTTTTCTTATGATTGGGAGGAAGATTCTGCTGCATCTCTTGCTTTAAATCATTTGAACTGATTGGGATTCTTAACAAGAACCTGATTTGGTTTTCTGATTATAATTTTGGGAATGTTTTTCACTTTCATGTAAACAGATTGGCTGTTTGTTGAGCTCAATGATTTTGGCTATCACATTAAGGTTAATTGTCACTGTCTTATGGATTCGTTATGATAGAGTTTTAGTGCTCAATATACGAGCGAGTCTCTAAGTGGAAGCTCCTCAAAGAAGAGAAGTACGCAGAACAGAGAGTTGTGTGTACTGAAATGGTAAATAAAGACTTCAAGTAGTATGATGTGAAGGTAATAAAATAGTTGGAGTGTAAGGACATGTTGAGAAATCATCGAGGGAAAAATTCCCTACATGGTGCTGCTTGAGAGCAAAACCTCAAAGAGGTTAAAATTGTGAAAATATTTGTAGATACTTTGACTGAAGATCCAAAATCATTATCAGGGCAACTGACAACATGCATGGTCGTTGCAGGATTTCACAAGCTTCGGCCCTGATTGAAGCAAGGTGTCTGATTATTTTAGCTACTCTGATAACGAAGTACATACTCTTCATTTTGTTGACACGCCTGATCAAAAGAAGGTTTGCCTATGTTCTTTCTTTGGAAGGGGTAGAGAGATGTATCATTCTACATAGATCATCATTTACAGTTGTAGCATTATTTCAGAATGGATGACTCAAACACAAGCTGAGTGGAAACGTTATGTTAATATAGACGACCTCACTTAGTGAGATAATATTTGATTCGGTTTGATAACATTAGTAGCATCATTCATACCCGAAAGTGGAAGTATCAAGTCGTATAAATGTTGTAACATACAGTAGATACTTCATATAGTTATACTATTGGTTGCTATTTGTTAATGAACAAAATTATACTTGGTCATTTTGTACTAGTCAAGTTCGAATATGATAACTTTGTGCCATATTATCCCCTTTGGGTTTCGAAGTTGACGAGAAGATATTTGACTGAGTTGCAATTTACCAAGGAGTCTGTATGAAAACAATAGACAATTATGATTATGTCGATGCAGTTTACATCTTTGGTAATAGGTACTAATTGAACTATCATATTCATTGAGATATTGGAGCTCATTGTAATTATGTAAATGGTTAGTATTTATGTTGATGATTTCAACACCTATGTGTGTGTTGTTTCAAGCTTATAAATACTAATATAATGAATACATCGATAGAACAATATTCTCATGCGTCTCTTATATTATTATTATCATAGTTATAGTTATAATAGTAACAATACTAGATTTTTGAAATATTTCTATCTGTAGTCTCAATTGATTAGAGTTATGAAAGAGTCCCTAATTCTCGTGGAAGAGTATTTCTTACTATCCTTGCACGTTTACGCGCACCGGTTGAGGAAATAGACTTAGTTGGTAATCTCTATCTTCCTCTATCGAGTGAAGGATAACTAAATTCAGCAGTATCTTGATTTTCTGGTTTGTATTTACTGTTCTTAGACAAGTAGACAATCTCTTCACTAGGCCAACTAAATTATTAGCAGCAATTTACAGCTACATTTTCAATTCTCAAAGATTTCCCCTTTGATATGTTTTCAAGCATATCAAGTAGGTCTTAATATAGACAAAGATTGATGGAACATGTGAGGCTATAAACATGTCCAAATTGTTAGCACTGTTCTACAGGAACCAGCTACATGTGTAACCATAAGACAACACTCAATTATTGTTACCTTCTTTAATTGCTAAAACTAAACAGTTCCTAAATTAGACAAAGACTTTAATGATTAGACAATTTGTGCTTTTCACTAAATAAGAAACCTTAATCTAACAGGAAGATAATCAAAAGGTTAACAAGATCACATGAAACAAATAGAATGAAATCATGTCTTTTTTATATCCCTAAATTCCTTTACTAAAAATGGACCCTATCCCCTCCTTTTGACTGTAGTAGTCCAAGATATTACTTTACTTCAATATACAATTAAGAATAATCACATGTTTTTCTTGCCTTTTCCTTAGTTTACTTTACTTTTGCAATGCAAAAACATGAAAGAAAAAAAAAGGCACCAAAATTAAAATTACATTCCATAATAAAGTGAACCCATATAGACAACTTTAGGACTAATATTGATACTAATTCTGCTTTATACAATCTGAAGATAAAATGCAAACCCACCCAATATTAAAGATAAATTGTTCAGTTAGTCCAAAGCATCTAAAGGAGTACATCAAACCAAAAGATTTGACAGATTCTTTGGGGTCCAAAACGATTTTGATTTTACCACTAGGCTATGCCCGTACGAGCAGATTAAACGGATTCTTGGTTGCAGGACGGAAAGTCTATAATCTATTCCTATTGTTCCTTTCTGCAGCAATGGACAGCAGCCTGGAAACACCTTGAGTCCAGATATCATATTCTTTTTGGTTGCGGCACTCAAACTCGACAACACCCCTTAAGACTGTCTTTAAAGCAAAGTATCTCCGCTGCTCACCATCTTCCAGTAAGTGGCGGCCTGGCCATGCCGGAAGATCTTTTAAGACCTCCAACACAACATCTACAAAATTCAAAACAACAAGATTAAAGCTAGCAACTTTATCATGTTTTGCACTTTAACTGCACATTGCTTTCCCAGATCCCCAAATGTGATGCCCACTTCATATTTTGTTTACATCATTTGATAGAGACAAAAGTGAAAACTTACTCTTTTTCTTTTTTGTTATGGTCCCTGCAACATGTCTGCTCTTCATCTTTAGTATCACCTGCATTATAGCATTGCTAAGTGATCACAATAAAAAAAGAGAAAAGTTGATTCAGCTAGATCTAACGTATACAGCTTTAGCTGTTGATCTTGAGAAATCTATAAGATGACTTCTTTTGAATTATGTAGAAGACCTAGAGAGATCTATAACAAAGCGTAAAGTGATCAAAAAGATATGATTGATTCTCTAATTATTACAGTACCTGTCCGAGTTTGTTTATGTACACAGAGACAATTTTCCAGTGGAGATCTCCTGCAATTAGGAACATAACACTATTAAAGAAACTCCAGATTATTCTAAAAAGTAAACATATTGTGTTGGCAATAAGAATGAAACAACATCTAACTTCTACATAGGATTCTTTCATGTGAAGATCCATATAACTATACCTTTAGATCATTGATTGTCTAGAACTAAGACTTGCAATTTTAGAGATTCATACCTTGACGAGTGCGCTTCAAAAGCTCGCCACCAGTAGAAAGCAATTCTCTGCTACATATTCCAAGAAAATTCTCTTCCTGAAGAAGCTCGCCACTTGAACTACCATTGCTTCCTTCGGTAACACCTTCGCCAATTCCTTTATCCACTGGTATGACTGATGCAATGTTCCAAACTTCCTTCAATGTCCTCGCCTTCAGAGTGGCTGCACCTCTCAGCGCTACATAGACATATGAATAATGGAGAAGCAGATGGTAACTAACGAGGACAAATCTAAACATCGATTAACATGCACATAAAGTAAATTACAATTCATAAGTCATGGCATATAAACTTTTGTGATAAGAAAGATCTAAAGATGTCACGTAAGAATTATATACCAGTAGCTGCAGCAGCAGTAAGAGTTGCGATATCCCCAGCTGACCGCACATTAACAGCAGAACTGACCATAGACGCTAAGTGCTCGCGCTCGGCCCCCATTGATTCAGCAGCTTCAACACATTGTGCTGCAACAAGGGTGGCAGCCGCAGCCACTGCCATGTCAGTTTTCGCCAAATGTTCATCCTTCCCCTGCCCCGATGCTGCTGCTGTGGCAGCAGCCATTGCAGCCACAGCAGAAGCAACAGCAGCCACAGAAACAGCTGAGTGTAGCTGAGCATTTTGTGCCCTCAACTCTTCCTTCTTTTTCTCCCTCCTATCTTTCAACCATCTACCAACTGTCTTTCCCCCGCCACCCACCGTGAACCCACTCGGCACACCTCCTCTGTACTGATTACTAATGGTGTTGTTTAGTCGGCCAAACTGCACACAGATAAATTGTTAGGTGACATTACAATCAAATATGGATAATTGCGAGTCCCTACATTGGCTCTTGAACCTCCTTCAACTCGAGTATCGATAAAATTGCTCAAGATCATAAAATTTAAGAGGATAGTCTTGAAGGTACATAAATTATCCTATATCCGTCGGTTTCTATCTAAAATTTTAACCCCCAACAATTGGCCTCTACCAATTACACTGTCCCACATTGTCTCAAAACAACTGCAAATTCCCCACCCAACTTACGAATTACATTAATTTGACTACGATCAGACCTCATTTAATTTCATTATGGTCCCCATATGAAAATAACCATTAATCATCACCTTACTTAATTCGTACACAGGTAGAAGGCCAAAACAGCTTTGATTTACCACAATCTTGATCCACAAGGTAAAGAATAATCCAACATGTCACAACTAACATGTTGCACTAGAGAACAAAGTTTAGTACTACTCAAATCTCTAACAAATTTGTCTCTACCTACAAGCGTTGAAAATGTTACAGTCACCTAAAACTAATTATAGTACTAGTAATAATAACCAGTTGATTACCTGATTGATTATATGCAGAAACTTTTATAAATAAAATTAGTCCATCATTAGATAGCAAATTAAAGGCCACATTAAGACATAATTGCAAACATTGTTTAGAAGTGTCAAATCTACAAGAAACTTTTTTTTTGTAATAGTGGAAAATGATGATTACAAATTTACAAGTAGACAAACGATTTTACTTTCATGTATGGAGAAAAAAATAGGTGAAGAATAAGGACACTTTTAACACCATTTAGTATATTGTTGGATAAAGAGAAAGGTGAGATATGTTTGTCCCAAATCAACCTAATATGGTCAGATGTTGCAGGGCTCGTGCTTTGTAACCATAAATATAGAAATCATACATTTTTTCTTTTTCTTTTTTTATGATATTTAAGAATCATATTCTATTTTTTATTTTAAAAAACATAAAACTGATGATATTAAATTACTTTTAAAATATAACTAAAAATAATCTATAAATGTCAGTTTTCCAAAAAAAAAAATTGATAATACCTTGGAATCATCCAACTCTGAAGGGGAAACAGGAGGGCTGTCAGTGAGAGAACCCCCACCATTTAGAGGGCCGCTGCTGTGAGAAAGCCTCCCGGAAGTCAGAGGTGATACTTCTTGCTGTCGACCAATAAAAATTATTTTTTTCACATAATTTTATAAATTTATCGACCTACATAATTTTGATTCTAATCAAATTGTAAAATTGATAAAAGAAATATTAAATGTCATCTTCATTGACACCCGTGAAAATTGTTAACATGACGATCTTATTTACTACAAAAAATTATTTAGCATAATTGTTAAAGTTGAGAAAAAATGCATTAGTCATCTTGATGAGTTGTTAGGTACATAAATCACTAACAGAAGAACCAAATGAATGAAAAAGTGTAATAATTTATTGAAAAAGTAACTATTGCTGGAATTTGAAGTAAGCACAAGGATTAAAACATTGTACCCATCCAAGAAATGCTTGTTTTCCCCCATGAATAATTACTCATAACAAAATCCAAAACCATTTTCAGAAAAACAAAATATCAGAATATATAAAGTGTCCATAGGACAAAAAAACAGAACAAATCATACAACTCCAGTTTTGTATCCAACTTCAAATTGGTCCCCAAAAAATAACTACTAATTTAAGCTAGTTCAACTCGCATATAGACAATTTACAAATATAAACAATTTTCTCTATCTGGGTCCATATCAAGTTTTTTTCCAAATCAAGTTACTTTATTTTAATTTCTGTCAATAAAAAATGTTCCCAGTGTTTGTAACGACAAGAATTAGTTCGAGTCCTTGTAATAACAAGCGGTTTTCACTCTTGTAACGACAACGACCGAATTCTTCTAGGAAAAAAACTTTGCACTTACAGATTGGGACATGATACGTTCCATGACAAGCTGTGAAGTTTGAGAGGAAGCAAAGGAGAAAGGGTGTCCGGAAACAGCAACAGAAGTAGCAGTAGCCTCCTCTTCCAGCTCCCCAGAAACATCTTCATGGATTGTACCATTTGCATTATTGTTAGTACAATTAAGAAGGGTCGATGGAGATAGAGCTTTTGAGATTTCTAAGGCAGAGATACTCCATGACCTTGAGAGAAACTCCATTGGCTCTCTTGGTGTTTCCGGTGGCCTGAATATTATTTGGTGGTCCATTTTTGAGTGTGTATGAAATGTGAAGGATAAATTATGGAGAGTAGGAGATGAAGATATATAGTGTGTTCAACACTGTCCTTTTCGTAATCAAGAATAGGAGAGAGAGGTGGGGTGGGTGTGGGGGTGGGGGTGGGGGTGGGGGGTATGTATACACAAGGAATCATGTATGTACTGTGAGTAAAGTATTGTCAGGTGTGTATTGGATGAATAGCGTGGTACTATTATTTTTGTTTTTCATTTCCTTTTTTCCTTTCGTTATAAATAATTTATGTCGTTAAATCGAATAGACTTGTTTGAAGCCTTCGAGGTCATTAGATTAATCAAAATCATATGAAATTAAATTAAAAGTACTAATAACAATGTCATTTGAATTAAAAATACAGCAAACACTAGTTAATAACCAAATTTTTTGCAGTTCTTCTGTTTCTTTCGTGAAGTACTACTCAGCTTCATCTTCTCTGACTGTGCTCCAATTCACGTAATGCTGAAATGTTTAAATATACTCCTCTGCGGGAATCGAACCCGAGACCTCATGGAAAGAGGCTCAGGCCCAGTACCACTAGGCTAGAAGCCTTGGATGTATTCTCATTGCTATTGAGTTTCGATAATTATACTTGAAAAATTAATCATTGAAATTTAAGGTATTTTGTTAGGGGGGCAACATTGTAACACACCAACATTTTACCTGCAAAATTACTATTTTCTCCTTATGTGAATTCCTCAACTATTACACTTGTAAATAGAGGGACATAATTGTAATTTCACTAAAATCACTATCTGGGTGTGTATAACAGATCAGTGGCTAGGAGGAGTGCACTAGAAATTACTTCCTCAACGTAGGCTAGAGAAAATTGTTTTTTTATTTTATTTCTAAGAGCTCGATTTTTGTTTTCTTGCTTTTGTCCATTTTATTTTTGCTTAATTTTGCCTACTAACAAATATTTTATAAGAAATCAATTGATGATCACATTTTCATGTTGATATTTAAACGACATTCATATCTAACTTTTCATTTTCAGTAATTAAAATGAAGGATAAAAAATATAATTGAAATGCAAAAAGAAAAATCGAAGTCCTTTGTAGTTAAATATCTATTGTGTAAGTTTTTTGGGCTAGTTTAAAACAAAGAGCTGGACAACAAATATCTATTATTAAAGCCCTCTTTAAGGTTAGTTTAAGTGAATTTTGGTGAATATTTAAGATGTTGTTTAGATAATGATATTTTTGAATAAGGTGAACAAAGTAAGGTAAGACCTAGGGCCCAAACGACCATTTTAATTTTTTTTGTTAAATTTTGATTATAAAATTTCGTTATTCAAATAAGAAATAGTGTAAGTATATTCAATATTTATATTTTAATTTGTGTCTGAATGATCGTGAAAAATTATTATCTTCCTAAGATAAACTAGGGATGGAGGAAGTAATACATCGGTGATGATGATTGATATGATGTGGGGGAAAAGGTTTAGCAGACAACAGTGGAAAACGGTGATTGATTTCTGATCTCACTTTATGGCGTAATTTTTTTTCTTTTATTACGAGTATATAATATCAAAATCCTTTTTTTTTTCTATTTTCTTAGGAGTAACATACAAAAGCCAACATTTGTCCAGAATTTCCTTAAACTTGAGTAAAAAATAGATAGAGAGGACGAATTGAAAAAACTGAAAATTGAGAAGGCAGCTAATTATGTGCCACATTTTTTTATGTTATCCAATACATAATTCTATTAAAAAAATAAAATAAAATTTAATAGGATCGTAACTTAATTGAAGTGGTGTACAGAAAAACCAAGGTACCCTGACCATTGAGGTACATTCCGCGCTAACCTCCAAATAAATGATGTTGGAGTGAATATATTATACGTCGTTTGGTGAAATCATAACGACTTACTTCAATTGAATAGACGATGTTTCATGGTTAGTCTAAATTCTATAGGCGTTTAAGAGACTATCGTGAAATTGATTTTTTTTGTAAATTAAGGATGAGAGTATGAATACAATAATGGTTAATAAATATAGAATTTTCTAACCAGTAGATATTTAAAATAAATATGAAATAAATTGTGTCTAATAAAATTTAAATTTAAGATTTATTGATTGAAAACTTGATTCAGATGACAACAAATTAATAAGTCTCGACAAGTTTACTACTAACGAATAGTTGAAGGGGTCAGATAAATTTTACCCTTTCTATCATTATACAACTCGCGTAATTGTTTGATTGGATTTCCCTTAGCTTTCCGTAAAATGCAATGCTATTTCGTCATATATATGTAGGATTAGCACATGCATGTTCATTTTTGTGTTCACGAAAATGAATGGTAATTGGAATAAATGTGAAGTTGATTGTAAGAACTGGCTGCTTTTTTTTTTTGATAATTAACGATGAATTGTGATTACAATGATATTACAAACATGAATACAGAAATTGCTAACTAATAGAAAGTTAGAGTATAATATGAGACAAATATGTCTCCAACAAGGTTCGAACCCATGACCTCTTACATGAAAGGTTGGGCCGGATGCCACTAAGCTATTGAGCCATCGACAAGAACTGGCTGCTTATTAGTGATTAGCTTTTATATTATAAAAATGAACGTACAACATAAGTTAAGTGATCACATAATCTTTTTGTCGTTTATATTAGCAAACTAGACGATAACTTGTTACTATAGAAATATCATGTTTAGTACAAAAACAAATTGGTATATATACACTTTTTCAACACATATAAATGATTTTTGTAGTCACCACTCACCAGTCTTAATTCTATCTGTCATAGTCAGTCTCACAAAACTTGAATTGAAGAGTTATTTTCAATATTAATAATAATTAAATAAGGATTCACGTCCATATCAAATACTATCTCCATCCCTAAATGATTGTCACATTTTGACTTTTGATGCTCAATAAAACACGATTTAAAACGTAAATATCTATTATTCTACATAAGAAAAAATTATAAAAAGTTGATATTTCAAAAATTTATATTGAGACGAATCTAACAAGGTCCAACAAGACTACTATATTATTTCTTACCGTTTAATTAGAATTAATTGTCAAAGTTTGTTGTGTTTGACCAACAAAAGTCAAAATGTGACAATCTTTTAGGGACGGAAGGAATACCTACGAGAATACTTACCAATTGGTGATATATCAATATATATCAAATGTAAGCATATTGTTGATAGTGTTCGATAATATCATTACATTATAATTTAGTCCCCAATAATAATATATTTACAATTTAAAATAAAAAAAATTACAAGTTAGTCCCAACTTAACTTTTTCATTAATAATTAATACTTACAAACGATTAGTAAACACTTTTGAAGTAAAAATTGTTTTAAAAGCTTAAACATCACACGTGGCACCTAAATAAAATTAACCAATCTCTTTTTATTTGATGGTACACTTTTTTAATGCGATGTGTGAAATGCATTAGCTAATATATCCATTCTAAACGAAGTAAATAAGAGTATATATAAGCTCCAAATAAAAACTTGTTCTGTTTTTGCTTACTAGTTTAATGAACTTTCGGTTTCTGATGTGACTCCAATCTCAAAAGTTCTCTTTTTTTTTTTTTTTTTTTTTTTTTTTTTTTTAAAACAAGACTGAATAACACAAAGATGTACTACATCATACGTGGGGCATACCCCGACGGAAGGCAACCTATAGGATCATATTAAGCAATAGCAGATTGGGTGAGTTCACTGGAGGGAAGGACGAAGGGAGGAAAAAGGGTTCAATGTCTATTATTCCCCCAGACTCGCTCTAGATGTGTGCCTCAAGCGGGGAAGAGATGCTTGCAAAGCTTAAGTAACCTTGTCAGTTCCGCAGTCAAAGTAGTGCAATGTTGACCCCCTTAGGATTTTCTCTCCCCCCGCAGTCAAAAGTTCTCTTTATATATATATTGCTTTGCAAAAATCGAACCTAAAACTTCTTAAAAAGAGACTCGTGCCAATATCACTAATGTTAAAGCTGTGGATGCAATTTCCTATATCAAAATGCCACTAAATTCCAATATCAACGATATGAGACTCAGAACTTAACAGTTGGGTTAATAAGATAAGTGATGAATCAAATCTAATCTGAGTATAAATCTAGCAAATATATACTTGATCTGATATTTGCATAGATCAAATAGGTTTTGATTATACTAATAAATAAATATGGAGTATATGAACTTGACATCAAACTGGTGACGTGGTCTGAAAACGATGAAATGGGAAAATGAAAACCCCACACAGCTTTGAACCACAAATGTATGAAGTGTAACAATCTGGAAATTTATTAAATGGGACATATCACATATACTCCCTCCGTCCCTAAAAGATTGTCACATTTTGACTTTTGATGGTCAACAAAACACGATTTAAAACATAAATATCTGTTATTCAACATGCGAAAAAATTATAAAAAGTTAATATTTCAAAAATATACATTGAGACGAATCTAACAAGGTTCCACAAGACTATATTATTTCTTATCGTTTAATGGTAATTCATAATCAAATTTTATAATGTTTGACTAACAAAAGTCAAAATGTGACAATCTTTTAGGGACGGAGGGAGTATATATTATCGGGTAAGTTTTAAGATCCAAACAAGAACACGCTAAGAGAATGTACAGCTAATACAATAACTAAATCAGTATGTTGCGTGCATGCAATTTTGTTGATTGTGGATTATGTTTCATTTTTTTCTTAATTATTATATATTCGTTTTGATATTATTTATGAAATTTTAACAATTGACATAATTAGATGTTACTATATTATGTAGATGTCTCTCATAATCGAACATAGATTTATGTCTTGATTACCATAAAACCACTTTTCCATTGATCCAACGGCTAATTTTCGACCAAAGTTGACTAACGTCACATTATAGCTAGGCGTCGTTTTGGTAGCTACAAAATAGGGGTTAATAAATTTTAAAGTCCATTAATTTTACTAGTTCTTTTTCTTAAAAGAAAAAAAAATGAATTGATAGAAAACTCCCTCATGTGGACATTATATTCATTCAACTATATATATTAATACAAGCAGCCCACGAAACACATCAAAATCACGGTTTAAATCTTACTCCCTCCGTCCCTAAAAGATTATCACATTTTGACTTTTCTTATTCAAACATTACAAAATTTGATCATGAATTCCCATTAAACGATAATAAATAATATAGTCTTGTGGTACCTTGTTAGATTATTCTCAATATATATTTTTGAAATATTAACTTTTTATAATTTTTTCGCATGTTGAATTATAGATATTTATGTTTTAAATCGTGTTTTGTTGACCACCAAAAGTCAAAATGTGACAATCTTTTAGGGACGGAGGGAGTACAATTTACAATAATTGTCCAATATTGTGTTGGTACAAAATAGGAGTTACATTTCATAATTTAGCGCATTAGCTATTTTACAATTTTGGTAAGGTTAATTTTTCTTAGATGTGAAACTAATAAGTAAGGGATCGATATGCATTGTTAGTACTTTTTCGGACCGAATATTAAAATAGCTATCAATAATGTAATGAAATTACAGTTTAAAATATTGAAATCGTTACAATTTACTCTTCGATAATAATAAAAAAGTGTACATTATATTTATCCCTAAGTTAACTTTTCCGTTAACCAAGGACGGACCTCGGGGGAGGGGGGAGGGAGGGACAAGGTCAGTGAATGTCTTCATATATACGTATAAATTATGTATGCAGATAGAGAGAAAATTGCCGTAATGATCCCCGATAGTATGACCGAGTTGCACTTTGGTCCCCAATAGTTACACAGTTGCACGATAGTCACCAAAAGTGGCCAAAAAGTTGCACTTTAGTCCCTACGTCAAGTTTTCTGCTAAAATTTCAGGCTTAGGCGTTAAAATTGGGGTCAAAATATAATTTTTAAGACTTAAAGTTGATTTTTTGCACCTATGTGGTATATATAAATATCATTTCTAATAGTATAAAATATTTCCTGTGAAGTGAAAAAAAAAAGTTGATGAGTTAGTTAAATATATTCTGTATTTGTTACCTGGAGATCTTCCTTATATGAGCTAGAAGTGGACTGTGGGACTATTGGCATTGACTCTTCACTCACCGACACACAGTTATGAATAATTTTGTGCAGCTCAATTTTCGGACTAGTACATAATTTATCTTCAATTATTGGATTTCAACCATCCATCATATGATTGTACGGATTATATGCCCACCCGGAAAATTGTGTTTATCCAACATTCCTTTCAGTTTAACAGTTACTAATGAATAATTATAACTATTTAACGAATCCAATATTCTATATACATAACCACATCGAAATTCAACAATTTGGAGTTATGCCAACGTTGATCTTGTATGTTTATTGGAGTATTACGATGGATCCAACCATGTGGACCATATGCGTAGTCGTTAATTATTTTGGAAAAATTATTTACATATCCGTCTCATTTATTGAAATCAAATATAACAATAACCCATTTACTGGGATCAAATCAACAATTCTCTCAAGCTATTAAATTATTGTATGGTTATTCGTTAGGGTTCTTAATTTGTTTAGTATAAGATTGACCTATCATGTGGATTAGGAAAAGAGGATACTATATTCTCTTTAGTGAAGTAAAATGATGGCCTAGATGATTGTAAGCTCAAACCAAAAGTTTGTACTCCAAATGTTAATAAAATAAAAAGTGAATTCTAAATGGAATCACATTAGATATTGATAGGCAAAGTTTTGAATGTGTTGGTAATGGTCACTATAAGTTTCCATTATAATCATTACATTTTGATCCTAAATATAGCTTCTTCTTTTTCTTTTTCTTTTGTTAATTAGTGATGACGATCAGGTAAATTTCAAATTAAAAAGTTTTTTTTTTTGTAAATTAGCTATGAGGTGAGTTTCGTACCCAAGACCTTTTTGATCACTAGCAAAAGCCTTTTTCACTAGACTATTCGATTCACTTCCAAATTAAAAAATTTTGATTATTATAAAAATTCATCTTCACTAAACTATCCAATTAATATATCTTAGTTTTTTTGTATGTAGACTTGACATGATTTACTTTTTCCTTCTTATTTTAATAAAGTACAAATTAATAAAAGATGTGTTGAATACTACTTCTCGAGCTGCAGTTGCCACGTGTGTAAACGTTAGTTAGCCAAGATATATTGTTAGTCAGTTGGTTAGATGCTTAGTGATTGAGCTATTCAATACTCCTACTATATAATGAGAACAGTTGTATTCAACACAATGAACTGATCATTTTGTGTGGAATAAAATATCTTTTCCACATTAGTTTTCTCTCTCTGATTCTGTTAGCTAGCTTCTCAAATCTTCTCAGTTACATTTCAACATGGTATCAGATAGCCACCATTCAGGTGGTGATGGTGATACTTCGTCGGAGTCGCCACCTCCGATCCCAGCTCCGGCCAACGCTCCGCCGCCTGAGAATCATCAAACGTCTTCTCCGACTGAGATTCCAGCTCCGATGTTTGATTTTCCTCCTAATCAATCGAATCAACCTTTCGATTTTGCTCAAATGTTTCCTAATCGCTCTTCTCCAGCAGCACCGATGACTGATTTCCTCAATTCCGATCCTCTACAACTCCATCACTCCGATCACCCTAACTATGTGTTGTCCACTCGTTTGTTGACACCGAACAACTACTATCACTGGCGTAGATCGGTAGAGATTTCCTTGCTTGCGAAAAACAAACTTGGCTTCATTAATGGCGAGGTTCCTCGACCTCATGATCCGATGGCTGCTGCACAGTGGGACCGCTGTAACAATATGGTTACTTCATGGTTGTTGCACTCTGTGGAGCGTGAGATTGCTGAAAGTGTTCTTTATTGTGATACTGCGGAGAAGGTGTGGACGCAGTTGCAACTTCGATACTCGCAATCGAATAGTGCTCGCATTTATCAAATTCAAAGGGAGCTGGCTATGATTTCACAAGGAAATCGTTCTATTTCTGCTTATTTCAATGCTTTGCAGAAACTCTGGGATGAGTATCTCATCATGATTGCTAGTGTGGACAATTCTCAACATTCTCTTCACATCATTTTGCATAACCAGCAGATTATGCAATTTCTCATGGGGCTTAATGATAGCTACAATACTGTTCGTAGTAACATTCTTATCATGAGGCCTCTTCCTGGTATTAATGACATTTTGCAGATTTTGTTACAAGAGGAGAAGCAACGAGAGGTTTATAATCCTGCGATACTGAGTCAGGATGCTTCTGCTATGTTCTCTAATCGACCTACATTTGGCAGAGGTCGAGGTACTCCGGTTTATGGTAGAGGTTCTGCAGTGGCTAATAGGCCTCGGATGTTCTGTGATTATTGCAAAATGGCTGGTCATACTGCTGCTAGGTGTTATAAATTGCATGGATTTCCACAAGGAGGACCTCCTAAGAAGATTGCTGCTAATGTCGGGGACAAGAGTTTATCTGATGAGCAGTTTAACAAGCTTGTTACTATGCTTAATCACTCTTCTATTTCAGGTGTTGGTGAGTCTCCTTCTCAAGCTATGATGGCTGATATTGCTAAAGGTAATTGTGCTCAGGCTACTACTCACTCTTGGATTATTGATAGCGGTGCTTCAGACCACATCACTCCTCATTTGAGCTTATTCCAGAATTATCATTCCCTTCCCACACCTACTTACATTACCATTCCAAATGGGGATAAAATTTTAATTGAACACATTGGCTCAGTTAAGCTCACTGATGCTATTATTTTACAAAATGTTTTACACATTCCAACTTTTCAATATAATTTGCTTTCTATAAGTAGGCTCACTACTGATTTGAACTTAAATTGTGTGTTTACAACTGGTTTTTGTGTTTTACAGGGCCCTTCTCTGAAGGATCCTTTAGTGCTTGGTAAAAGGTCAAAGGGACTATACATATTGGATGCTCAGTCTGTACTTGTTGCACCTGTTTCTTTTGATGATGTTTCTTTTCCTGTTGATTTCCCTTCTGCCAATAATTTGACTATTGATAGTAAGGAGTTAGCTTCTAGTTGTTTAGTTCATTCCACTCCTACTACTCAATGTCAACCTGTACATGCTATGTGTAATACAATTCTGAAATACATGTCTTCCTCTGATTCTCTTTTATGGCATTGTCGGCTAGGCCATCTGCCTTTAGAATCGCTATCTCATATCCTGGATGTTCCTAGTGCTTCCTTTAAGGCTATTGGTGTTGTTTGCCAAGTTTGTCCTAGGGCTAGGCAATGTCGATTGCCGTTTCATTCTAGTTCCACTACATCCATCGCTCCATTTGATCTTATTCACATTGACACTTGGGGTCCTTATAAAGATGCCACATACAATAACTATAAATACTTTCTAACAATAGTTGATGATCACACCAAAATGACATGGACACACCTCCTTTCCACCAAATCCAATGCATTCCCTATTCTCCAGGCTTTCATTTCTTATGTGTTAACCCAATTTCATGTCAAAGTAAAAGCAATCAGATCCGATAACGCCATAGAGTTTGCTGGCAAAACTGCACTTCAATACTATGCTACTCAAGGCATTGATCATCAAACTAGTTGTGTGCATTCTCCTCAACAAAATGGAGTCGTGGAACGAAAGCATAAACATCTCCTTGAAACTGCTAGATCATTGTTATTTCAGTCCAACCTTCCTATTACATTTTGGGGGGATTGTCTATTGACTGCTACATATTTAATAAACAGATTTCCCCTTCCGTCTTTGCATAACAAATCTCCTTTTGAATTGTTGTTTCATAAATTGCCTTCTTACAATCATCTCAAAGTATTTGGTTGTCTTTGTTTTGTCTCTACTCCTAAGCCAAACAGACTTAAGTTCCATCCTAGAGCTATTCCATGTGTCTTCATTGGTTACCCTTTCAATAAAAAAGCATACAGGTTATATGATTTGCACTCTAGAACAATTATACATTCTAGGGATGTGATTTTTCATGAGACGTCTTTTCCTTTCCATTTTTTTGCTCATGATTCTGCTAGTCCTTTACCTGTTATACATCATGACTTCCCGGCTGCACTTTTTTCTCCTAGTTTGCCTGTTAATGCTTCTTTGTTGAATCCTCCTGTTACTTGTGTGTCTGATGCTTTGCTTCATTCTGCCTCGCCTACCCAAGGAACTCAGCAGGTTTCTCCTTCTCCTACTCCTCAGGTTTCTCCTATGACACCTACTTCTCCGCCCTCTATTTTATCTCCATCTGCCCCTAGTTTTGTTCCTAGGAAATCTATTAGAGTGTCTCATCCTCCTGCTCACTTACAAGACTATGTTTGCTATGGTGTGTTTAGTCCGTTTGCATCTAATACTTTTCCATCCCCATTTGAGTTTTCAAAATCATTTGTTGCATCTGTTTTTACACTAAGTGAGCCTACGACCTATAAGCAAGCTGTTTCTAATCCTCAATGGGTGGTAGCCATGACAAAAGAGCTGGAAGCATTGGAGGCTAATGGTACTTGGGAATATACTTCATTACCACCTGGAAAGAAGCTAGTTGCTAACAAGTGGGTGTATAAAATTAAGCTTAAATCTGATGGCACTATTGAGAGGTATAAAGCTCGACTTGTTGCTAAGGGCTTCACTCAAAAACATGGCTTGGATTATCATGAAACATTCTCTCCTGTGGTGAAGATGACCACTGTTCGGTGTATTTTAGCTCTTGCTGCTTCTAAGCATTGGTCCTTGTTTCAGCTCGATGTTAACAATGCCTTCCTCCATGGGGATTTATTGGAGGAGGTTTATATGCATCCTCCTCTAGGTGTTGATGCTCCGTCTGGGATGGTTTGTCGACTGAAGAAGTCGTTATATGGCCTCAAACAAGCTTCTCGGCAATGGTTTGCCAAGCTTAGTGATTCTTTGATCAACCAGGGGTTTAGCCAGTCAAAGAATGATTACTCCTTGTATGTTAAATCAAGCGATGATGGTCTGGTAATTGCAGCAGTTTATGTGGATGATGTTTTACTCACCGGGTCTGATCTCAAAGGCATTCAGTTGCTAAAGGACACTTTGCATGCTCAGTTTAGTATTAAAGATCTTGGACAGCTTCATTTTTTCCTTGGTTTTGAGATAGGAAGGTCTGGTGATGGTGTGACAATGACACAGTGTAAATATGCTGTTGAACTTATACAAGATAGTGGCATTCTGGACTTGCCTGGAACACATCCAAAGCCTCATACTCCGCTTCCTCTTCATTGTAAGTTGATCCCCAATGACAGTCCCTTACTTCCCAATCCTGAGTTCTATCGATCCATGGTTGGCAAGTTGAATTTCTTGACCAATACACGCCCGGATTTGAGTTATGCAGTCCAGACAATGAGTCAATTTATGCAAGCTCCATGTACTTCACACTTGGCTGCGTTGCATCACCTATTGTTCTATGTGCACCACACTACTTCTCAGGGATTACTTCTTCGAGGTTCTGATCAGCTTACAATCAAGGCCTACTCTGATTCCGACTGGGCTGCGTGTCCCACCACCAGGCGTTCTGTTACAGGCTATGTGGTGACCATCGGCGATTCTCCTATCTCATGGAAGAGCAAGAAACAGTCTACCATCTCCCGGAGTTCTGCTGAGGCCGAGTATCGTGCCATGGCTAATGCCGCTGCTGAGGTTACATGGCTGGTTCGCCTTCTTGCTGATCTTCATGTCACTCCTTCTTTGCCGGTGAGGTTATATTGTGACAATACTTCGGCTCTTCATATTGCTAAGAACCCTGTCTTCCACGAGCGCACCAAACACATCGATTTGGATTGCCATTTCACTCGAGAAAAGGTCTTGCAGGGGTTGCTTGATTTGGCTCATTTGCCTACTGCTAATCAATTAGCTGATATCCTAACTAAGATATTACCTCCAACTCAACATCGGTTTCTTTTGTCCAAGCTGGGGTTATTTACTTCATCCCCTCCAGCTTGCGGGGGGGTGTTGAATACTACTTCTCGAGCTGCAGTTGCCACGTGTGTAAACGTTAGTTAGCCAAGATATATTGTTAGTCAGTTGGTTAGATGCTTAGTGATTGAGCTATTCAATACTCCTACTATATAATGAGAACAGTTGTATTCAACACAATGAACTGATCATTTTGTGTGGAATAAAATATCTTTTCCACATTAGTTTTCTCTCTCTGATTCTGTTAGCTAGCTTCTCAAATCTTCTCAGTTACATTTCAACAAGATGTTGGGATTCGTTTTTCGTTTTCTCTAACCAGCAGCGGATATATTGGGGTTCACCGGTGTTCACTCGAACATGCACATTTTATATATATAAAAAAAACTATATATGTATAAAGGCAAAGTTAATATAAAAATTAACATTTAAAATTATAATTGAATATATTTTAGTATTTTGAACATGCACTTTAAAAATTATGACGATTCCGAACATATATTTTTAAACACCGAGATCCCGCCACTGTTTTCTGTAACACACAAATATAAACGGCGAGTGGAGAAACGACAACTCTAACATTAGTAACGTAAGATTTAGTGATAATAAGGGTGGAGGTCCACATCCATAGACTATAAGTTAGTGATTATTAATTACTAGTAATTTGACACTTAAACATCTCACCAACATCTCTACACATAATTGAGATGATATAAGCCATTCAATTTGGTTCAAGGAATCTATATTTAATTTAGTGAAACATTTGGTAGGAAAATATCCAATTCAATCCAAATTTGAAGAGACATACTACGTAATCGAACAATGATGAGATCGAATGATTTTCAGTCCATTATCATCAAGGAATCTTTCATTAATAAAACCCACTATCAATTAGGGGTCAACTATAAATTCTAGTTTAATCACCATTAACATACCAAGCCCCATGTACTCAAATGCATATGTTATGTTACTGAACGAGCCCTAATAAGAATTATGTTGCTTTCGGCTCAATACTCTCCTTACTAAATACCAATAGGATTATCATAGTATGTTTTTGAAGCATACCTTAATTGACAAAAAATTACAGTGTAAAATATATAGACAAGCTCAGTTTTATGGATCATGTGAGGCATATTATGCGATTTATCTCTTCCGAATTCTCCAAGGGTCCGTATGGACTGTTACTATCACGGTTTCATACTTATTACGATTTTTCATAATACTGTGCAACGGTGCGTACGGATAGCTAGTGTGACGATTTCACACTTTATATAATTATTCATAATACTACTTATAAACATGGCCAAGTTAGCGAAGTAGCTGAGCTTGATATCGCAAGATCATGAATTTGATTACCCTTTCAATACTCCTAATGGGATACTTGACGGGTTTGCAAAAAAGCACTATCCATAGACCATAATACTTATCAAATATAATAATTGGCTAGTTGGTGAAGCCCGCGCTACTCGCTACAATTTTTAATGTTCTACACGAACGTTTATGAGTTTACCATCAAATTAATGAACTACTACTAAGAGCATTCGCAGTATCTAGAATAGGGAATTTGTAAAAACAGTGAAAAGAAACAAATATCATATTCCCTATTCTATAAAAATTCTCAAAAAACTTTCCCACCAAAGCTCACCAAGCCTATTTTTGCACCATCCTCAAATATGTACTTTCACAATATAATATTATATCTTTTCATTTTATTTTTATAAATATATTGATTGTATAAATTTATTTCATATTAGATCTAAAAAATTTATATTGAAGCTTAAAAATATAAACTTATATTAAATTTTATTATTTTTATTTTCTTTTTTTAAATAAAAAACTAATTATTAATTATTTCTAATTTTAAAATTTTCATCTTTATATTAAAATGATTTGAGTTTATTTTCGACATTTAAATAATTGGAGTTGTCTTTAACTTGGAGCTAAAAATATTAAAAAGATTGATTTGTGGAGTATAAATAAGGAATCTGACTTTGTATGAAATGTTAAAAGTAAATCCTAAATTTAATAAAGTAGTATGAGGAGTTGATTTTAGGGAAGTTTTATGAGGAATCTGTTGTGAATGCTCTAAGTATCTATATATGAATGTGAGTAAGCTTTTCTTTTATAGGATTTTACCAATCTATATAATATGCTTGCTCGAGTTTCAATCAAGGTTTTGGGTCATTTATATTACGCTGAATCAAGGTTTCGAGATTTCAAATTTGTTAGAGATTCATTTTAATGAGCTAATCGATAAAATAATTTTTAATAATATTATTAAGTTGTAATTTAGTGTTCAATAGTGGTACAAACATCTTAGTTCTTAAAAATGGCAAAAAGGTTGCTAATTAGTATTTACTTTAACTATTGCGTTAATTTTTAACATTAACACACCATATATAAGAGATAAGAGGTTAAATTTGGGGCAAAAAATGATTTTCTTTTAAGACTTTTTTTTTTTGTAAATTAGCGATGAATTATGACTATAATGGTATTACAAACAATGAATACAAAAATTCCTAACTAGAGATTTAGAGTATAATATGAGACAAATTTGTCTCCAACAAAGTTCGAATCCATGACCTCTTACATGAAAGCGTTAAGGGTGGGTCGGATGCCACTAGAATATTGAATCAACTGTTTTTTAAAGACTTAAACTCATTTTTTGAGTTAAAAATTAATAAAATTTTGTTTTTCAACTTCTTCATAAAGTTTCATTATTAACCAAAAATGAGTTTAAGTCTTAAAAATTATTTTATGTCCTAAATTTAAATTATCATCACATGTTTGTGTTAAAAATTAATTGTATAGTTACATGAAGATTAATATTTTATCACTTTAGAGGACTAGATTGCAATAATACTACTATTGAAACTGAACTGCAATTTAGTAATACTATAGATTAGCTCTTTATGCAATTGGCTCTCGTTATAATTATAAATCTTCAACTTGTTTAAATTTAAATGTGAAAGCTCGTGGGGTTGTTATGTTTGTTTTTGAATGAAATTTAAAACAACTATTGAAACTCATATCACATCATTTATCTGTAGTTTGAATCTGATAGACATTGCGACAAATGTTCAATCACCAAAATGACTATTATCAATTACTGCTTCTTTCGATTATTGATGGGGTCGATTAGTGAACCTCTTGTTTACCCTTTTAACCCGATAAGCTACGAGTAATGTCCATAATCTGCAAGTAGATTTGATAGGGGTTGACTTCTGTCTATTCAAACTCCACATTTAATTGTTCATATATACTAGTAGTAATTATCTTCATTGACATTTTTAATTTTCAATTTTAGGACTTAAGCAGTTGGAGAAGATATGATTTGATCATGTAATAACTTCTTTTGGCATTAATCAATATGTTAACTACTATAAAAAGTATGTTCATGTACACTAGTGATAAGTTTCAAGTCAAAATTAGCTAGGTTGAGAATCCAATAAGGTAATAGGTACTTATATCATTGTCCTAGAGAAAAAAGTCGAACTAATTGGGGGAGTTTAGAAGTTTAATTTATCTAGTTAAATTTTGTTGTGATATGTTGATAAGCTTTTTCGAATAATGATAATAGTCTATTATAACTTATGCATCAAAATTCTTTAACTTAGTCCAACACTTTTTCTTTTTGGATATTACTTCCTCCGTCTCTAAATGATCGATACATTTGACTTTTGTGGTCAAATTTTACAAAATTTGATAAAACAAAATTCTCATTAACGACAAGAAATAATATAATCATGTAGGATCTTGTTAGATTAGTCTCAATATATATTTTTATATCAACTTTTTATAATTTTTTCACATGTAGAATGAGAGATATTTACATTTTAAATTGTATTTTGTTGACCACAAAAGTCAAATGTATGAATCATTTAGGAATGGAGGGAGTAATTAAAAGTTACTCCGTTTATTGTAAGATGAAGTCCATAGAATACGAGTTTAACAATTAGACCAATCCAGTAATTATACTTAACCTCTTATATGTCTAATTGATAAGATTATGTACCTCAATTATATAGTTTTATCCGTAATTTCACTAGAATATTTATTCTTTGAAGTACATTACCATTATATTTCGATACACCAACTTAAAAATCATGAACAATATTTGATGATGGTTTGAAAAGAAACTAAGTTTAGGCAATCGATCAACAACTAAGAATTGGTAGTTGTAGAGCATAGTCCATAAGGAGCTCCAACCAATTTGGAGCAATAATAGGTTTCACCATGATGAGCACCTCCAAAAGTAGAGCAATCAGCATGAGATTTACACTTAATTTTATGGCGATTTACGGCTGGGACACAACTGCCGAAGAAGCTTTGGCCTTTGGTTGAAGGAGGCGTATCGGGAACACATTCACAACCAGGATCGCAGTTCAGTCCACTCTGGGCTCGGCATGCCCTCCCATTGCAACCACTACCTATATCTGCTTGCACTATTATACCTGAAACTCAACTTATTATTAGTTATAGGCCGTGTGTACATAATCCTCGCTCTAAAGTATTATGCTGATAAAATCGCGTTTTTTTAAATAAAAATGATAGGGAGGACGTTTATTTTAAACTTATTATTCAAGAAATAGACATTTATTTTTTCGACCATTTAACATCAACCATGAGCCATTCAACTCCATAATGTCGAACTAGATGACAACCTAAACTACAACTTTTCTTATTTGGGGTGAATCGGGGGTTCTAAGATCCAATCACTATTTTTAAAAAACATTACTCCCTCCGTTCTTAATTAGTTGTCTTTCTAGCTATTTGTTTTTGTTTCAAAATGTTTGTCTTCCTAGAATTCCAATGCATATTTCATTAACTTTTTCCTCTTTTAGCCCTAATAAATGTCATTAGGATACCAATGGTCAATTTAATTTTCATTGGATGAAGTTTAGTGGAGTATTTAATTCTCATTGGATGAAGTTTAATGGAGTATTAATTCTCATTGAAATCGGTTGAAGAATTTGTAAAAGTATTTAGTTGATTTGTTTTATTAATGATGATTGAGGTAACATGCATCATTTCAATAAATGATTTTATTGAGACTTGAAGTGATGATGGAATTTAAGGAACAATCAGTTAATAGAAAGTTGTTTTTATTTATTCAATCAAATTTATTGCTACAATAATTAATTCTCTATTGATGGGCACATAGGTAAATTTACATGATTTCTTAATCAACGTGTTGAAGGCTAGAAAGACAACTAATTAATTCTCTATTTTGCACGAGAATGACGATAAAAATAGATAATACTTACAAATTGTGCAGAGAAGTAGAAGAGAAAAGGCAGCAAACATAGATGAAGCCATATTAATGTATGTTGCTTTGATTGTTACTAGAAAAATCGTGTGGAATCTCTTGCTTCATTGTATTCTACAACTATCATATTTATAGGCAGTATTGTGCAACAAGTGTAACGAAATTGAAGTCACTTTGTGTATTCCAGTTGGTTACGTCAATACATAGGGAAGTTTATGAGTTTATCATGCAACATTTCAATACTTTATTACAGCTAACGTTGTAGATGTTTTCGAGGTGTAAGAATTTTGGTTGCCAACAAAATTAAGCCAAAATGTATATGGTAGAAGATCGTAATTACATGACGTTTTAAAAAAAAAAACTATGTCTAGTATGCCGGTTAAGAAATTAAGCCTTGTATGGCAGCTGAGGTGGCAGAGTACCTCGTTACTAAGCCCAGATTGTGATTTAAAAGAGATTGGCCCGTAAAAACCAGTTGGGGAGGCAGGGAACCTCATAATTATCCGAGTGATTTAAAAGTGATCTCATATACGAGGGGAGTGTTAAGATTGCTCCAAATGATCTCAAGATTGTCACATGTGAGAGTCCACATTGAAAGACTTTATCATTTAATAAATTAGAGAGTTACTCTACTTGACACCAGGGGCGGACCTAGAGGGGGGGGTAAGGGGGGCACCGGCCCCCCCTAGGTCTTTCGGTATCGTTTTATACGTATGCGATTTTTCAAATTTTTATAATATATATAATAAAAAATGTAACTAAAACAAGTGAAATTGTAGCTTAGTTGGTTAGATCATTCCTTTAAAAGGTAGAGGTCATGGGTTCAAGCCCTCTTAACTACATTCTTAACATATGTTTTGATACTTTAACTGTTTTTTTATTTTTTTTGGCCCCCCCTGTTTATTTTTCTCAAAGTTGGCCCCCCTCTGATTTCATCCTGGTTTCGCCCCTGCTTGACACTAATTGATTTTCAGATGGTGGCTCCTTAGCTATGAATTAAGTATGTTTTATTTTTTTCGTATGGATATGGTCCAGACCCAAATAATAGATTTTTTCCGAGGATACATCCTTTCTTATATCAAAATATTAGACAAATGAATCGAAGGTTCTAATTAATAAAACTCGTTTTGATGTTGATTCAAATACTATCAATATCATGGTCTATAATTGGTGCAGATGGGCTATGGATTTGATTTGGCTGAGGACATGACTCAATGGAAACAGAAAAGGTATGACCCGTTCATCTCGACCCATTTTCCACCGTTAAACTAGGCCCTTCTTCACATGTGGGCCTTTAACTGCAAAATGAGGGACGGGCCTAAAAGCAGGAACGTAAACGAGAGAAATTCGGTTCTGCCGAATTTCGCAAGGATTCGATTCAGCTCGAAAGTAGAGATCCAAGCGTTCGATTTGGAACGAACCCAAAAATTTAAAGCTCAAATCGGTTCGAAAAATTTGAGGGTTCCAGCAGTGTGAAGTTTGAACAAAAATTTGAATTTTAATCCACTAACGACCCAGAACCTCTAAGCCACTGGAGAATCTCCTAACCACTAGGTCATTCAATGTTAATACTCTTGATACAATAAGAAGAAAAATGAAAAAAAAAAATTAAAATATATATAATTTGAGCCGAATCGAAGCTACTATTTAAATTTGATCGAACTTAAATTTGGTCGAAATTTTTATTTTGTCCACTCTAGGCAACATCATGTATTATTGGTTCTATCTAAAAGAAATAAAAGCATCTTTGAATTACATATATGACGTCTTTGTGAACAACATGCAGAAAGATTGATTTCTACATTTACCATACGGGACCTACGAGGCTACGAAGTTTACAGTATTAATTTACTCGATTTTTTATTATCTTTAGCATCAGGGACAAATCAGGATAAAATGTAAGAAGGATAAAGTTAAAGTATTAAAGTTCTCAGGGGCAAATTTGGCAAAGTTTAAACTAAAATTTCGGAAAAACAAAAGAGGGGCACATTCGAGCGAACTGAACATTGACCACCTATCTCAAATACTCAAAAATTTAGCGGACATCCTTTTCCCTACTAATTTCGTCCCTATGCAACATATCGCTAAAGCTAAGCTAATAATTTGGTTGGTGCAACTAATACATGCATGATGCATGGGACCAGTGATGACGGACGCATGAAGCCCATTACTCAAAAAAGAACATACACATGAATACAAGTTTCTTGTTTTAGAACGATCATTTTATAATTTAGGGTGCTAAATCCATATATATGAGTGCATTATCGATATATCCTCATGATAGTTCTTTTAGTTGTACATTAGTCTCAAGTTTACCTAGTGAGCTACATGAGATATATATAGTTTGAATTTTAAATGATCAAACTTATCGAAATATTCGAGCTAGGTCATTATTTAAAACGTTAACCATCATATAAATAGAAGTCTTGAGGATCCTTTTTCGAGATGGTGGTTGTATTATTCAAAGATGTCGATTGATGATCCGAGGAATAATATATGACCTAAGCTTTAATATCCTTGTTCGAGCAGAAACCATATGGAGCCCCATCATTCCTCCAGCAATAGGTGGCACCGCCGTGGGTGGCGGTAAGATGAGAACAATGAGCATGATTATGGCACTTCGTTTTGGGTTGAGTAAACATCACTGCAGGGGTACATATCCCAGTAGAATGGCGCCAATCTTCAGGAACGCATTCACAGCTTTTGTGACAAAATAAATTGCTCATGAATACACATGGATTTCCACATTTTTCTGGAACAGGTTCTCGTGCAATCACTGTTGAATAATTTACATCTGTAAACAAAAGATGCTAAATTATTAAAGATGTGAAAATTTGAATGTATACATGCATGCACTCCTCGGCTAGCAATTTTTCCTACCGACAGTTAACTTTTTTGATCGAACATGTCATACAAGGTAACCACGCCAACAAACGTTACAACAGTGTTATATTAATCACAAATACTAATGAAAAGATTGAGTCTTACTTGTTACACATAATAGAAGAAGAGACCAAGCAAAAAGCTTGGAAAAAGATATATTCATTCTCTTAAATGATAATTATCTCTTGATTGATTATGTAATGGAGGATGCATTAACCTAGCATTTATAGCAGTGGTAGGAGATACCACGTCATGTATTTTTCTGGAAAGTTAAAAGGATCATTGGAATAACAGCATTGACATTGGTAATAGTTTATTTCTTTTTTGTGAGTTTTGTCCTCTTCGTTTATCCTTTATATCGTAGAAGCTATGCTCATATTAAATTTTATTCTATTAAGATTTCTCGAAAGTATTATCATGATAATTAATTTATAGGGTTAATGGCACCAAAGATCACTGAACTTTGCTAAATTTTTCACTTCGATCACCCTTGTTTCAAAGTGCGTGTTCTCGATCACTCAACTTCATTTTTTCGGTAAAATTTGGTCACTGGGCCGTTTTGAAAGATTTTGGGTGCATTTCGTAAGTTTTTAGTGAGGATAATTTTGTGCGTTCATATTTATAGACACTTGATCCTCGTTTTTTATAACTCTTTTTTTTAATTTTTTTTATAACTTTTTTTAAATTTTTTTAAATTTTTTTAAAACAATGGACAAAAAATATAAACAAAAATTTAAAAAAATGAAACCAAAAATTTTTTGAAAAAAATTTAAAAACAAATTTTTAAAAAAGTTTTAAAAAATTTTAAAAAAATTGTGCATAGTGTCTTTTCTCTTATTAAAAAAAAGTTACAATTTTTTTTTTAAATTTAAAAAAAGTTTAAAAAAAATTTAAAAAACTTACAAAATGACGAAGCAGTGGATGGGGGCAGAGGTGAAAGTTAGATTGGGGTGGGAATAGATGTGAATAGACTAATTTATCTCTGTAAAAAACTTACAAAATGACCCAAAATCTTTCAAAACGGTCCAGTGACCAAATTTACCGAAAAAATGAAGTTGAGTGATCGAAAACATGCACTTTGAAACAAGGGTGATCGAAGTGAAAAATTTAGCAAACTTCAGTGATCTTTGGTGCCATTAACCCAAATTTATATATTATTGTAGAGATAAACTGTGTAATTTATGTATTAAGAGAAATCTTGATCGACAGAAATGCTCAATTAACCTATAAATTCCATTGTTTTATAAAATTATTCATTGAAAGAATATACATAAATATAATTTTATCTATCATTAATATTCTAGGAATCAATAACAACTTTTTCTTAAATCAACAAAAAAATTTATTGGAAATGTATTGATCAACAATAAACCAAATCAAGGAATTCTCTTAATTTGTTGGATAGTGCTCCAATTCACATTTTTTTTAACTCAGGAAATTTTATTCAACATTCTCTTAATTAATTCGCTGCAGAATATTTCTCCATATGACAGCAGTATATCGACACTCGAAGTACAAGTGATTCACTGTTTCTTCCTCTTCGCAAAAGCTACACATATTCACACCAATAACACCCCCATTGTTGGAGCTTGTCTCTGGTGCATAGGCGGCCCCTATACAGCAACCAGCAAGTAAAACTCTGCCGTGGAATCGCCTTACTATGCCAAATAATGTGCACCCATCCTTTGATCTCCTCATGCCTCCTCAGTTTATGCCACATGCTGTTCAAGGAGAAAGCTCCATCAGCACTCCATTTCCAGAAAAACACATCTTGCCCGTTAGTCGATCAATCAATGGACCTTCTGGCAACCAATTATCACACCAAAAACTAGTGTTCTCCCCTGAACCAATCTGAATCCCCACTGCATCCTGTATGCCCACTCTCAACTCAGCCAACTTACGCCAAATCCAGGGGTCCCCCTGCTTACACCTGTAACTCCACAAAGATACCCCTTTCAACCTGTATGTATGGACCCATTGAACCCATAGTGTGTCTTTCTTGCGATAAATATCCCATAAAAGCTTACTAAGGCACGCCTTATTCCAAGTTCCGAAGTCCTTGATATCAAGTCCCCCTTCCTCCTTTGGTACACAAACTAATTTCCACAAGAACCTTCTTACCATCAGTTCCACCTCTTTAACTATGCTACTAGGCAAAGAGAAACAGCTAGCCCAGTACATCTGAACTCCAAATAGGACAGAGGTAATCAGTTGCAGCCTCCCAGCGTAGCTCAATCTCTTTACCCTCGAGTGGGAGATTTTTGCCTTAATCCTGTCAATAAGTCCAACACAGTCCCTCCTTCTTAACCTCCAATTCAACATAATTGTTGAAGCCTACTAAAAAGGCATGAAATCTGATAGAGCCTAAAATTCACATAAAGTGGGCACTTCCCAGTTCCCACAATAGTTAAACCAAAGATCTAACAGAAAAGTTATAATTAAATATTGCTAAGCTATTAAGCTATCTATCCATGACTACAATATGTATCGTCATCCGTTCTCAGACAAAATCCTCAAATCAACTCTCCCTCCATATATATAAGTGTAAACATCAAATAGCCGCAAAAATTGTTAAGCTGGTAGAATATGTGAGCAAAAAGGGTCACGAGTAGCTAGGCCGGGGTTGCAGAAACATTTACAAATTAAGGCCTGTTTTTTGAGAGAAAAATTGAGTACCTTTATATATGTAATCTCCATTTGCAGATATTCTAAATGACGAGCAACATACTCATACATACATCATCATAACGCTCGATTGCCTCTAATACACAACCTTTCCTGAAATAACCTTGAAACTAGGTATATCTAAGATGGCGCCATAACCTCCAAACTATGTCACCTACTCTTGATCAAGAAGTGTTAGTAGGAGGAATCGAAGTCATGGCCTTGCAGTCACAAACTCAAACTATTCATATTATTTATAATGTAGTGGTTTTGAGGTTTCTCGAACATGATGAGGTCCATGAATTGAGATGAGGATCTTATCTAATGCAAATTTCATAATCGTTGATTCATTATCAACACCCATTATTATCAATTTTAGCTCATCTCAGAGAATCCCTGCACTTCTCCAAGTAATAATTCATTTGGCATTATACTATATTAGCGTAAAGTTCAAGTATTTGTTGAGAACTTCATCGTCGTTGCTCCTTTGTAGCGTGAATTAAATTTAAGAGCATTGTCTGCTCTTGAGTTAATCGTTAGTCTAGTGAAAGAATCTATCGCTAGTAAGCAAATCCTAAGTGTGAAACTCACCTTATTGCTGAATACCAATAAAAGAGTATTGCCTGCTCTTCAACTAATTTTAATTAATTTGTCTGATATGTCCAATTATAAAAATATACAAGACTAAACACCACCACGAGGCCTTTTCTACATTTTATCAACCAGAGTTGATTTATTAAGCTTTGATGAAATGAAACACATTATCTAACAAAAATGCCTATCTCTCTTTTTTTGGGGCTAGTGATGGGAAAGAAGGAATAGATTGTAGTATCAACTTCCGGCTGCTTCTTTGATTACGTGAGGTTTCGCGGACAGAATGAGGAGAGGAGACTCTCTTACCATTTGGAGATAAGGACTTCACACCACTGATTGGAGTACAATTTGTTTGAAGAAGCGCAGGAATATCTTCCTCATGAAGAAGTCCAAAATTGTTGTCAAACTTGGTTGGTAGCGGGTAAAAGTCAGGTCTAGCAGACCCCTGGCTGGGAGTGACTGCAGACGAGGATCCAACATCAAGAAGAGTTGAGCGAGGAGGTTTGTTCTTCGAGGGAAAAGGAAGATGGTGCATGAGCCTGCCAAAGAAAAGTAAAACGAAAACTTCAGTAAAGATAAATGTCGAATATAGAAACTTTAGCTTCAAAAATAATTAGATCCATTATTGTACCTGCCATATGGTACATGAGTTGCAGCGTTTTCATACTCTAAACTGTGTTCTGATGTAAGTTGGAGCAATGATCTCTGCTGACTCCCATCAATTAGGCCTTTTTGTGCCACATTTACTTCTTCCAGTTCAATTTCTGGGCCTATTTTAGCAAAATTTAAGTCAGTGGGGATTGCAGTATTGAGTAATTTGCGCCTATGGAACTATTGAATTAGATCATGCTGCGTTTACCATCTTTTCTACCAAAAGCATTCTTGCATCCTTCACATCTGCAGTTTATGGAGCATCCGACGCCACTCTTCAAATAGTAACCATAAAGTCGATCAGACAAATAACATAATGGGAGATGGAGGACTAGGATGTTAAAAATACCTGATAACATTCGCAATATTTCTTTAGACAACCAGATTTCTTGCAATTGCATCCTCTTTTATGTCGAGATGAAGCAGGTGTTTTACTTGAATCGTCCTGCAAAAAGAAACTAAGTTACACATGATTTATAAGGGTTCTTAATACAAAATCCAGATAGCACTTCAACTCACCCTTGCTCCAGATGGTGGATCGGAAGTGCTTATAACTTTAGGGGCAAACGCAAGTGGATTTCGAGATTCAATCTGTTTGCGAGTGTTAAGGACAATGTCTTCATGGTTAGGCTTATTGAAGCATTCTATACATGAACATGGTTCCACACAATACAAGCCAGCAGCAAAGCATTCACAGTAACTGCCGAAAAGAAATCAAGGTTTAAGCAACCCAAAAACTACCAATGAAAGAGCTCGTTAGAGAAAAGTAGTACAAAACTATGCAACATTTTTAAATATAGAATTCCACCGATCTGACAAGCACGTTAGTTTCTGGTTTAGGAATGAGAGACAGCAAAGTAAATAAGCCAAAATCAACCAAGAAGTTTAAGTTATTTACTCGAAAGACTTGAGTTAATTTCTATTTCTTTTCCACAAAGATAAAACATTACATTTTGTGTATGTTCACAGTCCCATCTCATAGCATTTAAATATGGCAAAGCTCCTACTATAGAAATAAAAGATGAATATTATACTATTACAAATGAATCTCCTTTAGTAATCTGCCTATTAATGTAAAATTAATATCTGACTGACATTAACCAATATGGCATTTCTCTTAAAACCTAGGTTTGCCATAGAAGACGATTGGCATGAGATAAGTTTGTTTGTTAATACCTCAAGTGTTTCAGTTTAAATCAAATACTTAAGAAGAGAGCTAAATACTCAAACAAGACTTCAAACAAGTAACAGAGTTCAAAGTAAACTTAGAAAGAGTTCACAGAAGAATACTACAGGAACAACTGAAAAACTTACAGTTTCAAGCATTTGGACTTCTTACAGTTGCAACGCTTGCAACCCTCACCGTCTCCACTCTCTGACCTGCGCCTGTAAATTTAATTCCACAGTCAGGAAAAGCACATTTCAGGGGAAGGGTAACTCATATATCTAAATAATACAGACAAGAAAGTAGATGCACCTTTTTTTCTTTGGGGTAGTTTGGTTACATTTTCCATTGGTCACATCATCTGATGCTTGGCTACCATCTTCGAGTATCGAACCTCCACTATTGAAGAGGGTGCTTTGTCTTTCTGAATGTGTTACATCCACAGCATCATTGCTGAGGGAATCTTGACTGCTACTTAACAGATGATGATTGCTAACAGAGCCAGCTGCAATCACTAGTTGTTTTCCAGAAGTACAACTCTCATTCTTGAAAACTTTGTGGTCTTTTGAAGTTACTGCCAGAGTATTCAAATGTAATCCAATGCCTGGTAGTATACTAAGTGAAGATTCATTTCTGAACATTTGTGGAATGCCCTGCGTATCAGTGGTCATCCAGTTCCCATCGAACTGCGGTAATACAGGGGAATCCAAATCTGAATTCTCTGGTAAAATCTTTGTTTGAATTCCTGGCAGCTCAAAAACAAGACAGCGTCTTCTCATTCCATTGTACAAATTAGAAACATTCTACAAAGAGAACCAGAAAAGCAAGTTGTTCAGCAAATGCATGAAGGATAATGTGAAACAATTTCTTGTATATCGGGGCAACGGCTGGTGCTTCATAGATGACTCAAACATTATTATGCATAAACTCCTTCATTTACTCAGGTGAAGCCTACAATCTTAGACCAATGTATTGCAATAATAATGCTTAAGCACTACATAGAGCAAAAGACCAACAGTGAAACAAACTAATTGAATAGTTCGACAAATTACCAAAAAAATATCTTACCTCATGAACCAGTGAATCAACTGAGCCTCCATCTATGGCATTAATACTGTGAGAAGTACAACCGCTTATATTTGGATTTTTAGTAAAGTCATTCACATTGTTTCCATCTCTTGGTTGATTGAATTGATTTTTAGGATCATAACCCTCACCAAGTTGACCACTCGGACCAAAGAGGACCTGGGAACATCCCATATTATTAGACGCAAGTGGATAAAATCTAGTCTCAGGACACACTACTTTCTTTAAAACCTCTTCATCATTAGGTGAATTAGAATTGAACAGATCTGCAGTATCTGAAAACAAACCATCCCATCCAGAACCAGACCCTTCTACATTTTGATCAATTTGGATTGGCCCCTCCAACCTCATTTCAGCATCTTGAAACATGCTACCACATCCACTTTGAACAAAAGGACCAAGGCCACTAGAGGTTCCATCTATTTCTGATTGAGGATTTGTTCGAAAGACACATTGAGTCATTTGGTCAATGCTGGGACTTCCAAAGTTGCAATTCAGAGATTGTAAACATTCATTAGGATGATCATCTGATACTTCAATTGAACGTCCTGGAGAAATATTTTCTTTATTTTCAAGTGCTGCATCTTCTTTCTTATTTGTGTAATCATCTTTCCTCAGATTATCAGAAGAAAACTCGGGTGCTGATGGATCACCAAGCTGAGGCCTGCAATGGACAATTTAATGTGACATGGCTTCGCAACTAAAACCAATCCAATCTTGATCATCAAGGTCATGTAATTTTTTACAAGTAGATAGTTATACCTCCTTAGTAATCTAGATTCCTTCATTGTAGCAACATGAGGTGATGCAAATATTGTGGGGATGGAAGAGAAATTGAGAGAATTGATCGCCTGAGAAACGTGGGAAGGTTTATCCGGCTTGAGAGGGGATAAACTGTTGAGGAAGTTGAAAACAGGTGACTCCTGCAGAATTAGTAAGGTAAAAATATTAATATTCATGAAGGAGATCATGTAGAATTTCTGGACAAAATAAGACCTGCAAAATCTCTTATCATGTCCAACAACACTGCAGTACTCAAACGCATTACTAACATTCAAGATCTCAAACGAATATACAATAATACAAATAAATACTATTCTCCTTAATTTTGACCTACATGACCAGAAAAATTGTTATCCCACTCATCTCTACTTCTCTTCTCCTCACTATATATGATCATGGATACAAAAGAAAATCATAACCATGAGGTCTTTGTGATCTTGAATGGTGGTTTCATGGTCCTCAGAACTGCCATTTCATGATGAAGATGCTCACATCAGGCAATTCATCATTCAAATTCGAACCGAGAAGCATGGACACCATTGATGAATGTCCTAATAGCCATTATAGAACTCCATCTCAAATTACTGGAATTAATTCAACGAACACATGCACATTATCAAACCTTTGAAAAAAATTAACAAACACATGCACATTAATGAAAACCTGAAGAAATTTTTTCTAAATAAAAATGTCGAATTTACTAAACTTAAATCAATTACAATGGAAAGGTTGCTGAACCAAACCAATTTTGACAGAACCGAAATCTTAAACAACCCAACAGCAACAACAAGCTCCAATGTCTTTTGAAAATGATTTCGCCAAAGCGGGTTAAGGGGGTGGAATAGTACGCAGCCTTACCCAGTGAAAACAAAGAGACTGTTTCCCAGTTAAACCCATGCCAACACTATCTACCACTTCACAGATAAAAAATGCAACTAATGTAATAAGCCATTTTGAGTTATTTCATTATATCCGAGCGAGAAAACATAAAACTTGCCACTCCATAGGGCACGGAAATGTCGTAAACCCATGAACTGTCCCAAAATACATGTCCAAATTCAACAAAATCAAATGTAAGACCAAATGAAACAAACCTCGAATTTGTTCGTTGTTACACTAATCTGGGCACTCTTGCTTCTTACAGGGGTATCTATCACAACCTCCTTCACCACATCTGAACTCTCACTTTTCGTCACCATTTTCAACAATACCAACCTCACTTCCACATGCAATGAAACAGAGTTTGAAATAAAAGCAACACACAGTTTCCCTCTGAAAATGAATTGGGGACCAAGAACGAAAACTCAGAAACGTGACAACTTTATGGGATATTGTCGTGATGATAAATAAAGCAAGAGTGACCCTACTTCACAAAATCAGCAACAACTATGGAAAAGAGACCAAATAGCCAAATAGCTGTTTTCATGAATCATGGATTCAGTTTATAAAACAAACAAATTCAACTAAGGCGGGATGATCGTTATCTTTATTTACCAATTTTGCCCTTTATTTTAGGAATCTGTTTTTTGTTTTTTGTTTGTTTTTACTTTTTAATTTAATTTTCTTTTTTGCTTTTTATGAGGTACAACTATAGACTTTATCAAACTAATGACATACGTTTGTCTTACCAACTCATTACGACTTATGAACAAGATTGTGTACTTGTTTGTATCTGTAACTGATTATCAATTTCCCTCCGTCTTTAAATGATTGGTACATTTTGAATTTTCATAATTAATAAAACACGTTTTAAAACATAAATATCTCTTATTTTACATATGAAAAAATTACTCCATTAAATTTAATAGTTCAACAACATATATTGAAACGAATCCAACAAGATATCATATGACTATATTATTTCTTATTGGTTAATGAAAATTATTGATCAAAGTTTTTAAAATTTGATCATGTAAAGTCAAAATGTATCATTCATTTAGGGACGGAGGGAATATATGACAACATCAATTTGAAATATTTCAGTAATAACTATACCATAATCATTATTTACAAACGGTTGTAACTTATATAATTATTAGGGTATAAATTAAATGCTCTTAAAACCTTTTTGTTTAATGATTAAAGGTCAACGGAGAATGCTCTAGTGGTAGAGTCATAGACAAATCACAGAGGGGTCATGTAGTATTCATTCTGTTTTTTTAATTATAATTATTCTCACATCATATTATTATTGATAACTTCAATAAAAAAGTAAGTAAAAAGTGTATGAAATATAAATTTATAATCAATTATACTATAACAACAATTAAAAAACTAAAAAAATGGAGAGTTGTTATTACCTATCGTTTAATTCTTATTAGGTCCTATACTCCTATTTGATTCCATTTTGCCCTGAGTACTAATTTTAGTAATAAATGTTTGAAAAAACGCCATTCTCCATTAATTATTAATATTTGATTAAAAAACTTATATTTGAATTTATAATTTTCTTCTTATTTTTACCCAAAAAAATTTGGTACAGGTAAGAAACGTGAATAGCAATAAATGTTTGAGAAAGTTACACACATGACATAACATTAAAAGATACGTAGTATTTAATAAACAAAAATTCTATTTACCTACTTGAAATTTTCTTGTTATTATCTCTACCCTTAAAAGATACGTAAAGGAAAAATCCACAGTGAAATAAGTCAAAAAGGTCATGCAACATTTGGACCACTTGATGAGGTAACTCATTTGTTTCAGCCAAAAGGGTATAAAGTGGACTTCACTTTTTATTGCCACTATCATTTTTCATGCTGTTAGAAATTAACACCACATATTTATATCCTATTACATACTGTTGATATGGATAAAATCCCTTCTCCTGGATTTTCACCACTCAAATATTTACCCTGTTATCAATTTTCCGGTTTCGATGTTAAACAAAATCAGAAATTAGAAACTACGATCTTATAGATATCAAATTCTTAATTTATTATTACTTCAAGTTATGTTATTATATATGAATCTTATTTTAGCGAGGATTGAATTTGAACTCTCGTGATAAAAGTTTGGATCAAATATCATCAGTCTAACGGTTATGAATATTTAACACAGAACAAGTTGACAACAAAATGAACGAATACAATACTGCGTATATAGTAAAGAGCATAGGACAAAGTTTCTAAAAATACGTAATAGTAGAGAGGCAATCGAATAGCCTAGTGGAAAAAGTTCTTGCTAGTGACCAGGTTCTTGCTAGTGACTAGATGGTTTTAGGTTCGATACTCACCTCATCGCTAATTTTTTTTTTTTAAAGAAAAAACGTGTAACAGTAGTATAGTTCTATAATATATTAATCACATATTACAAAGTCGTTTCAAAATTAATTTCTGATAAATAAAACAGCTTGGCGAAGCGGGCGTATTTTATCATCATTGTTAATTTGTTATCATATAATATGCCAAAATAAAAAGTGTATAGTATTGAAGAAAACAATAAATTGCATTAAATTCATAAATGTGTGGTATATGAGATTATGATTATTTATGAGAATGATAGGAGAACAGTAACTCTCTTTAACGTTATTCCCGTGAGCCCCTCCTAGTCTCTTACTCATATTTACTCGTTAGTTTTGGCGCACTTCAGATTCAAACTTAGTGGTTAATGCCAATAATTAGATGTGGAATCATCAAAAGTTTAAATTAAATGATTTTTTAAGATGGTGAAAATATTGGAGTAATACAATATATATCACCACTAATTAGAAAGAAGCATGCCATAAAATTAAGTTATTTTACTAAACGAGCCTTTGCCTTTTTTTCAAGCAATAAAGTTGTGTATATGTATGTTATTAAATTTATTTTTTAATTTCTTGTAATAAAAAACAATTTGCATGATCCTAAAAAAATTTGTGTAATTACTATTAAGTCCTCAAGTAAAGTAATAATTATATACATCAAAATAAAAATCTAACACATCTCTTATTATATTAAAAAAAGATAAAAATCTAACAATAACATAAAATTCTCATTCTGATTTTAATGATTAAATGAATTTTATAATGGTGGTTATATGCTGATCATAGGATTTGAGCAAGGTGATTCTCAAAAACCAGTACTCTATTGAATTAACCGAATAATCTAATGAAAAAGGCTCATTTTATTCTTTTTAACTATCTTTTGACTCAATGATTATTGTTTTTGAGTAAAAATGGTTACAGTACAATTACGGTTATTAGTTTTTCTTATATATAATTACGTAAATGTAAAGGTTAGCTATAGGTAGAGCTGTTATTGTTCCGGGAAACCATGATTCACCCGGTACCCAGTCCGAAATTCTAGATCCGTTTATCCGATAAAGTATCCGATAGAGTATTCGATAACAAATCATATGTTAATTTTTAGATGTTATATTATTATTTTAATCTTTTTCTAATGATTTTTGAATTCAAATTTATTTTTTTGTCGGATATACTTGGAATCGGTCCGGATCGATATCCACCCAATAAGTTATCGAATAGATAAAGATAAAAAGAATACCCAATATAATTATCGGTCCGGACCGGATATAACCGGTAATCTAACGGTCCAGTTCTCGGGAGAGTGGATATCCGGATCGAGGCTTTGAGGAATTTGATTTTTCCGTTTGGGAAATTTACACCCCACGAATGTTACAATCGTCATGAGTCATTATCACTTATCAGACCAAACATGATTGATACTCCATAGGTATTTGTTTGGTTGGAGTTAGAATTGAATGCATATGAGCTACTCTTCACGAGAACTCGATACATATAATTAAATATCGTACATTGAAGGATGCAGAATCCAAAGTTTAATGTCTTTCTAGTTGCTTGGGAATATACATTTACATTAAAAGCAATCACATTCATTTTCGGTAATTTAGTACACTAAAGTTTTTCAGTTTCAATACAGACAGAATATATTAGGCCATCATTATTATTGATTATATATTGCCCACATCACGTGGAACTTGTAAAATCCCAACTCTGTCCTAGGTATTACTAATAAGACAGAGCACAACCCAGGGTATTATTATCTATGGTCATCGTTAATTAATAGTATGTCAATTATAATTAATCTCTTCGTTTTTAGTTATTTTGTGTTAATTAAAAAATTATAACATTTTACACATATACTCCTAATTATGCATAATTACAATTATATTCATGTATTAATATTCTACATTTAATACATGAAATAGGGGATCAAGGAAAAAAGTCGATAAATATTGCATTAGAATTATAAAAATCAAACAACAAAATTAAAACTCTAAACATAAAAAAAGAGGAAAAATTAGTTCTTCCAACTTAAGAGGTTGTTTCATTTTAAATTTAAATTATTGGTATTTTAGATTTTAAATTTGGATGTATATTAATGAAACATGTATCAAACTAAATATGTGTATCAAACTAAATATGTATGTATACTATTTTGCGATTAACATATATGGAGTATAATTAAGGATGAGCAAAAGTTAGAAAACCCGCTCATCCTTAGTTATACTCCATGTATGTTTCATTACCCCCTGATTCCATCCTTGCTTACTAGGATCATTTGCGATCATTTTAAAAATTTTAAAATTAAATATTTGTCTTAAGTTTCATTAAAATTATAAAAATGGCATCATTGTCACTTAATAGGACCAAATAAAGTGCAACAATCACCACTTATTAAGATTATTTATATAATCACCTCTAATAGTTAAGAATATTTATATTAATTTGAACTTTGAAAAATATATTGCTTGGATGATCTTTTAGGCATTATAAGTGATCGGTAGTTATAAGTAATGGTTTAAGTTGAATAAACTAATTATCTAAACTTGATATATTTAACAAGTTTCATGCGCTATTAAATTATTTGGACTAGCCCTGAATCGGTTCAATTTACAAGTAATAATAAGGGCAATAATTGAGTATGCATGCATGATATCTCACGAAGATTTTGGTTTTAGCTCTAACTTTTGAGTTTGTCAAAGTTCTAAAAACAGCTTAATCCAATAATATAGGCTTATTTTCATTTTGAACCCTGAACTATGAAAAAAAATTCAAATTGGACCCTAATACTATCCTAAGCCTCATATTGGACCCTATACTATGGTTTGTCTCATTTTACCCCATAAAACGTCAAATATGATGTAATTTCGTTTTAAAATAAGGGAAAATCGAAATAGCATATATATTAAACTTTTGGGCACAATTAACAAATAACAAAACTTATTAAATTAAAAATAAATCCCAGTATTATTTTCATTTTGGACCCTGAACTATCACTTAAGTTTCAAATTAGACCCTCATACTATCATTAGTTATTTGTAAAAACACCCCAAAAGTTTGATATATGTGATAATCTGAATTTGCCCTTCTTTTAAAACGAAATTCAATCTAAAATTGGCATTTGAGGGGGCAAAATGAGACAAAACGTAATATAGGGTGCAATTTGAGGCTTATGATAGTATCAGGGTCCAATTTGAAACTTAAGTGATAATTCAGGGTCCAAAATGAAAATAAGCCAATAATATAAGACATAAAAATCTGTATCATCAATGTTTGTTTCTCCCTGGTCCCGTCTCTTTGTCTTGTCACACTCCATCATTTCCAACATTGTAGAAGCCTTGCAAAATGCATGTACTCGATAATTAATTATCACATATCACCACTACAAATATCAAAAGGCTTCACGTTAGAATAGCCCTCTATATTATCTCAAACATATACGAAATTAGAATGAAATATGGGACAAATTTTAAAATATTAACGCTGAGGAGGGCACATTCGGCAAATATTGGGCAAAGTCCAGACTGAAAATTATAACAAGGAGAAAAGGAAATACCAGAAAATTGAACCCTCATCACCTCTCTGCTCTACAAGTTCTTTTGATATTTCTCATGGATCTATATTACACTCCCTCCGTCCTTAAACGATTGATACATTTTGACTTTTGTAGTCAAACTTTAAAAAATTTGATCAAGAATTCTCATTAAACGATAAGAAATAATATAGTCAATGTGAGACCTTGTTAGATTCGTCTCAATATATATTTTTTGAAATATGTTTTTTTTAATAAGATATATTTACGTTTTAAATTGCGTTTTGTTGACCATGAAAGTCAAAATGTATCAATTATTTATAAATGGAGGGAGTATATCTCAACTACTCAAAAATCTAGGGGCATGTTGGTTAGATATTAAAGTTACTACTATGAGAAATTATTTTAGAGTTGACCAAGAATCTCTACTTGATCTGATCAAAGCTTGCAATTCGACAAACATATATAACTTGCTTTCGATGGTATTTTAAATATTAATTTGGTCTTGCTTCTTGAATAATTAAATCCGGATTCGTAAGTCTTTCTTTTTCCTTCCTGACAAGATTGTTAGACAACTGGAGTTCTTGTCTCAGTTAGAAATCTGGGAGTTTTAATGAACTACTAATAATACTCCGTATCACATTAGGCTCCAAATGGAAGAAGCTTAGTGTAATCAGATAGTTTTGTCAGAATAATTAAAAATAGACTTTTGTCCATCTTCACAAGTTAGGTTCATAAATAAAGACTTGATGTTGACCGTAAGTGCTTATTGTAGTTATTGGTTTATTGATTATTGGTCGTACGTAAGAGTGAACAATACGTTAAAGGTGAAAGGAGTAAAAAAAAATACTCATAGTATATCTTAAACATTATTGTGAAAGTTCTTTTAAAATAACTCTCGTGATTATAAAAGAAGGATCATAATAATGGAAAAGTATATCAAAAGGAATTGTATTGTAATTTGTATCTGTATAATAGGAAAAAATAATGTAAAATAAAGTAAAGATGGATAAGTGAAGTAAGTAAAAAGTTAACGGACTTCATGAGAGCGTCCCAATTCCCAACCTTGTTGGGTTTGAAATAGTGGACAGCGGCCCAAATAAGTGTTGAGTCTTTATCCTAAATCGGGATAATTTAGGCTGCCCACAATTAGTCATAAATACTTTATTTGTTCATATTATATGACTATATCTTAAAAATAATTTCATTATTTAATAGGGTTAGTGGGTGGGGATATTATTTATCTTTGGTCTATCGGTCATTTTCTGGCTGGTCGATGCCTGACCAACGCACGTGATGACCATTGTTAAAGGTCTTTTCATGTCAAAATTAAGTTTAAAAAATTGAAATTAGAAATAAAATCGAAAGCAACCCTTCATTTCAACATGAAAAGGCGAAAAAACACTTAATAATGATCATCACAAGCATTGATCAGCCGCAAAATGACTAATAGGCCAATTGAGACAAATTTTAAAAGGATAATCAATTGAGACCCTTTAACAGGTAAGTCCGTTTTTTAACTTCTAACAATAGTCAACATGTTTTTGGTGATTGCATTTTCAAAAAAAAAAATTATTTTCCCGACTTTAATATTCACATCTCTACTTCTGACCCTATTAGTCTAACGGCTATCCGTTGGCTAATGAAAAAATGGACCAATTATAACATGCAAGATATTCTTTACTTGGGAAGTACTTTGGGTCATTTGATTGACAAGGAATGAGAGCATTTTTAACTCAACTGCCCCAAACATGCAGAATTGCATCGGCCTCGTTAATACTCTAGTTAGATCTTGGTACAAGAAGTACTTGAAGGGTAATGATATCGGCCACGTTAATACCGCCTTACAACAAAATTGTTGAAGGATTCTAACTATATGAAGAAATCACCTTTTCTCGCTTTCAACTCAAACTCCAATCTTATGGGCAATTCCTATGCAAGATATTATAACAGAAGGGACAACAAAATCTACCTTGGGATTGAATACTCAAATTAAAGCAAATGTTCAACAATTGAGGGATCAAACATTTTTTGTGATGGAATCACTCCAGCGTATCCATTGAGAATGTTTGTTCGGCTGTCTTCAGTGTTCTCCTCTTGGCTGAGAATATGCCTTATCGCAATGTGTTTATTGTTACTGATGCTTTTATCTCGCAGACTTGGTCTAGACATTTCCATACATTCAATCAAAGGATAGATATGGACGACTTACTAAATGATGAAGTGAAGGCAAAAAGTGCTACGATCTTGTGTGGACTCCAACTAATATTGGATGCTTTCAAAATCTAAATGATGCAGTCGTTCATGATTATAATAGTTTAAACAATTGTAATAGCTCGTATGCGTCTTGTAGATCAATATGACCCGAATAACTATATCTTTATTTAGATTTTATGGTTATATATATAAAAAAGGATATATAGAAGAATGACTCAATTGAACCAATGAACTATCATTAATTCATTGTAGTAATGGTAGAATCAAAGATGTAAAATGCCTATTTGGCCCGTAGTTGAAACTTCCTCACTCGTGATTAGGGTGGTGCATCAGGGTAAAATGGTACTCCTTTCAGTGAACCCTAAACTTAAATCAACTTTCTCCTCGACCTTGTTGGCGTCTTTCTCTGCATATTTGTTTTCATCAATAAAATTTGGTAAGCTCATTTTTTCACAATTTTGAATTTATCAAAACAACAACATAAATAGTAAATTATATTGAAACTACCATCTTTTGATAAATAGCTTATACAAAAGTATTCGAGTTCAAAATTTGGTAACTAGATAACTTTTTCTAATGAATTATGATTTGGTGTATTCAGAGTTACTGGGATTTGTGGAATGTATCGATTTTGGGGCAATAAGAAGCAATGCAGTCGTTATTTCATGTCTACAATCAACTCTGGTCGAGAATGTGTTAGCAGTCCAGCTCCCATCGATCAATTTTTGAAAACTTATTCCATTTCAGGACCATCTTACTCAGGTAATCCTATAACATGCTTTTAATTAATTGATTATCGAGTCGGACTCGGGTAGAAAGTATTGCTTCATATCTAAAACAACCGGGTAATTATTTGACTGGATAAAGTACATGTCCACTTGAACCTTACTCGATAACAGCACTAGTGATGTATATGTATTATCTTTTCTGGAGGCTAATTAAGACGACACTGCCTTTAGCTATTTTTATATGTTTTGAATGGCTTACATGTGATGGACATTCCTATTTGCTCATTTGTGAGAGTGGAATGGTTGGAGAATGTGCTTAAGGTATTTAAGTTCGTAAACATTTACCGGCCAACTACCGGAGTTAGTTGGATTGAACACCATTGACCGCCTGACCGGAGGTTATCGGTCAACTCAAATGTGGGTAGATATGTGCAGAGTATAGTCGCACTTGTAAGGTGTTTCTACAGTGTATATGTACTCTGCAAACATGCCTAATAGCTCTAAGGAGGTTCCCACTTAACTGAGCCAATTTGTTAGGAATTTAGGATATCCTTACCTCTGTGGTAACATGGAGGCTGTTTCCTAATTTACGTAGGAGTGAAGTCCAAACACTATCTATACTTCATAATATATATTAATTGTAGAGTGTACAAAATGTACAACAAAACAGTAGAGTGGGAGTACAAAAAGTGACAATCTTTTTCGGACAGAGGGTACTACTTAATTTGTGCTGTGTCATTGATGGAGGAGGAATGAGTGACCGTAGGGCTTGTTTGAAGGGAGAAGGAACGGATGCGGAAGGGGATATAAGGTGTAGAGGCATTTAAACTAGTAGGGTAAGGGTGGTCTGGTGTCAAATAGTATGCAGCCTTACCCTGATATACCAGGGACACTGTTTATGAATTCACTCAAGAGTGAAGTGCAAACACTATCTACTACTTTACAATAGATAAGAAGCATAGGTAGTGCGATGAGCCATTTTTATTTATTTCATTATATCCAAGAGAGTGAGCATATGAAATGAGATTCCATATGACATGGAAACAACTATAAGACGACACTGCCTTTAGTAATTTATATATGTTTTATTTGATTGCATGTGATGCATAGTTTTGCACGTATCTTTTCTCTGTTGGGTTTGGACATTATTATCCATGTAATAGTGTGGTGAAACTTTAAAGTTTCTGTGTGCAGGGCTATTGTTGAATAACTTTGGGACACTTGGTGCTAGGTTAGTTGGTTCAAGTAGTGCTGAAAATTGGAACTGTACACGAATTTACAAACCAAAACATGTGCAGATGTTCTGTAGTTCTAGTCTTCAGGAAACGAAAGATGAAGTAGATAAATTTTGCAGTTCTTCCAGTGATAATTATGAGGATGTGGCTGATGTAAATAACGACAATGTTCTCAGAAATAATAATGTGGAAAAGTCTTATGATCATGTGGATTCTATAGATGTAGATGAGACCGTTTTTGAGGCAGTCGGGCAGCAAATAACTAAGTCTAAGTCTGTCCCACCTATTGATTTCACTAAGATTAGGATTGACAAGCTTCCAACTGTAGTCCTGGTAGGGCGGCCAAATGTTGGAAAGTCTGCATTGTTTAATCGGTAAGTATTCCTTCTAGCTTTTTTGCACTACTTTTTTTCTGTGAGAGTTCTACTTCATTTAGTCAAGACAAATTTTTTGGCAAGGTGATGATTTTTATCTGTGGAATTCATTGATACAATCGCAGCCTGATAAGGAGGAGGGAGGCACTTGTCTACAATACCCCCAATGACCATGTCACACGAGATGTACGAGAAGGGGTTGCCAAACTGGGTGATCTACGATTTCGAGTACTAGATTCAGCTGGTCTCGAGGCAGAGGCTTCTTCAGGATCTGTTCTTTCCAGAACTGCTGGAATGACTAAAAAAGTGCTTGAACAATCACAGTTTGCTGTCTTCTTGATAGATGCAAGGTTAGGGTTAATTGCAATTCCACCACTTGGCAGTTTCACTAGATATATATCTTTTGGCAAAACCCCAAGGAGAACTCCTAATTTATATGTTTATATTCCTGGTATAAACAATTCACAAGTGTATTTGGTGAACTTTACTTTGTCTGTCATGGGAAGAACTAATGGTTTTCAATCAAACACATGAACATTATGTTCCTGGTCAAATGCTTACTCAAAAATTGAAGATGTCAATTAAAATCATTGGAGGAAGTATACATTTATATAATGATTGATAGGACCTATGTTTTTAATTTCATATAGGTCCTGAAATAGTTAGGACCACGTGTGAACATCTTTTAGTTACAGAAGCAATCTTTAACAATCAATAACCTGTACTGTGATTAGAGATGGACTGCAGCCTATGGATCAGGATGTTGGACGGTGGTTGAGGAAGCATGCTTCTGGTATAAAAACTGTGGTTGTCTTGAACAAAGCCGAATCACTTGATTTTACTGGCACAATTCCTGTTGCTGCTCGTGAAGCCTATACATTGGGTTTTGGTGAACCCATAGCTTTATCTGCTGAAACTGGCCTGGGAATGACTGAACTTTATGATGCTCTCAGGCCATTACTAGAGGATTTTGTGTTACAATGTGCCGATGGTAAGGAACTCACTTACCCAAGTTTGATCATTCTGAAACATTATTTGTCTGTTGAATATTGTAGGATGCTTGCCATTAGGTGGAGATTGACTCTCACCTTAAATGTTTTTAGTGGATGCAAATAGTACGAGTTTGTAACTGATTTTGGGAAAGGTTGACCTTGTGTGCCTTCAGGTTACCTTTCTAGGAAACTTCTCTTTTAAGTTGGCATGTGTAAAGGAAATATCAACTCTTTTGCTAACTATTATAGGAAATGAGAAGGATATAATCCATGCCATTTTTTTGTTTCACTGTTTATTATGGTAAGATATGATTGAAATCCTGGAGATCTAGACATACTGTTCAACTATGAAGTTTACAGTTTCAATGGCTGTCATTGACTTAAACAAATGCTGAATCAGAGCATTCACACTAGTCACCTTAAATTAATCTCTAAAATATTCTCTATATATTACCTTTATCAATTTTGGGAATGTATTTTAGTGTTATTACTTTTTCAACTTCCTTACTTGACACCCTATTTAATACAAATAAAAGTAAAAGAAATGAAAAAAAAATTTGTGAGGAATAAAAAATAGACTTGATTGGTGATGGTGCATGAGAGAGAATAAAGTAAATTTGATAAAGGTAGTTTTGGGGAATGACCTCAATACTCAAATATTGGCACAACTAATTGATTCCTCAAAAATTTGGTGTGGGCCATCTTGTAATAGAGAGTCTAGAAAAGAGGATTTTTAGCATTTTTTTGAATCCCCTTCCCTTTTATTGAGATAAAAGTGTTTTTAGAGGGACTACTACAAATGCTCTCATAAAAATGATCTCGGTTTAACTCTTTCTGACTAACTAATGTATTCGATAAAGCTACTTGAGCTTAAATTCTTAATATTAATTTTCCATTCATATCTTTCTTCTCTTTTCTTAATGTTTTTGCATTCAATTAAATTGTGATTGCCATTGACATTGGTTGTATCTGTGTTTACAATTATTCTTGTTCATTTCATGAGTGCTTACATTGTTTGTTGATTCTTATGGAAGAAGGTTCTTCCTCATTTTGTGACAAATTTCTTGCTATCTCCATAATTACTTGTGCATTTGATACTCACGTCCTCTTTGAGAAACCAACTGTTCTACACTTCTCGAGTTTTATTCTCAATCTGTGTCAAATTAGTTGTTTCATAACACTTAATATTTCACATTTGCAGATGATATTGATGAAGATAATGTTTCCAGTAACACTGAGGACTCCAAGCTTCCACTGCAGTTGGCAATTGTTGGGCGACCAAATGTTGGGAAGTCAACATTGTTGAATGCAATATTGCAAGAAGACCGTGTCCTGGTTGGTCCAGAAGCTGGTTTGACTAGAGATTCAATCAGAGTGGAATTTCAATATGAAGGGAGAACTATATATTTGGTGAGTTTGTTTTATTCTTTAGATCAAGTACACATTACAACTTTACATTTCATCTTCTTAAACAAACTCAGTGGCAATGATGGTTCTTACTAGTAGGTCTTCATATGATTTAGAAGTGGAAACAAGAGTTCTATTTACGGTGATTAGCCTTTGCTGCACTCAATAAAATACATCACCTATCGAAGTTATTAGTAAGCCAATTATTCCCGTTGTCCTATTCTCTTGTCCAACTTCTCTCATTCTTTTGTTCACTTAAAATAAAAACATAAATGCATCCCTGTTAAAAGAACTTGTGGCAGTCAGATCTTTCTTCTTTTATTATGTGATGTGGCATGGAGAATGCATTTATGATTTTTATGCCCTTAGACAATTTCTATAGCAAGCTACCTGGGGAAAAATGTCATTTCTCCTTACTATTAGTTTTCCATCCGTGCTGCATAATTTGCCTGTGCATATATTGTCCCCGAGTACCGATCTAGTTTATTATAAAGGGTTGATATTACTTCTTAGAGTGGAATGAATGGATGTTTAGGTCCGAGACTATCTGATCTCCCAACAACTCTCCAGCCTTCTCTTCCCCCTCCTCCCCTAACTCAAAAAAGTAAAGAAGTAAGTAGAGAGAAAAAAAGAATAGAAGAAACCTAACCTTATGATGGGCCAATGGAGAGACTTAGGCAACCTGGAAAATTAAAAGAAGCTCAGCCTTTAGTCGCTCTACCTGAAATTTTTTACATAATTATATCATTTTCTTCGATGACCATGCCAAGAGGTTTTGTGTTCGACTTTATAGTGATAATAGTTATAATATTGACACATGTGATTATTTGCTCAGGTTGACACTGCAGGCTGGTTAGATAGGACAAAAAAGGAGAGAGGGCCAGCAAGCTTGAGCATTGTGCAATCTAGAAAACACCTTATGAGGGCACATGTTGTAGCTCTGGTGCTAGATGCAGAAGAGGTATGCCTGTTTTTCTGGTTCATATTAAATATACAAAACAAGATATTTGTCTGATTATTGTGTCTATCTCGTAAGCCTCCAATATTGTCTATTCAATCAATGCTTCGATTATGGTTAATTAAATTTGCATTTACATTTTTTTGCAGCAGTTAAAATTGATAACGTTTAGAATTCAAAAGGAAAGATCAACTTTTGAAAAAATTATGTTGATGGCAATTCATTTGGTGAAGCAAAATATTCCTCATAGTATTATGCATTGAAGTAGAAGTCTATGGAATTTAGTATAATTATGTAGTCATCCTGCCTGCTTGGTAATTAGTCCTTCATGATAATTCGTTTATTTCATTCAACTTGTTGATTGTTAGATTGCAAAAGATAGGCGGACTTTGAAACATGCTGAAGTAGTTATTGCAAGGCGAGCAGTTGAAGAGGGAAGAGGGTTGGTTGTAATTGTAAACAAGATTGACCTTCTAAGAGGGAATGAAAATTCGAAGATCTATCAGAGTGTCCTTAAGGCAGTACCTGAAGAAATTCAGACAGTTATACCACAGGTATGTCTGTATCTCTCTAGATTTCACTACTTTGTTTCATGCCTTCCTATAAAAAATAAAGATCTTTTAAATCGTAACTTTCCAGTATGTAAACTCATGGGGGAGTACCATAATTACATTTGATCAGGCGGTATTTTATTGTGTAGTTGATACATTTGAATAGCACTTTAGATATTTTAATGGAATGATGCATTTCCTTTTTCTGAGTACATCACTCATAAACTTTACAACATGATGTATCTATTATGGGATTACCCAAGTATTTTTTTGGTGATCTAAGAGCACTCACACTAGATTCCTCATAAATTTCCCTCAAATTTAGGAGCTACTTTTAGATTTTACACTAACCCAGATTCCATATTTATACTCCTCAAATCTACTATTTTTATACTTCAACTCTTAGTTGAATACAAACTTAAATTTTTTTAAATATTGAAGACACTCAAATTATTTCAATATGAAGATGTAGATAATAAAATTTGAAATAAACTTATAATAATTATTTTATTTGGAAAAAAGAAGATGAAAATAATGAAATTTGAAATAAAATTATATTTTTAAGTTTCAATACAAAGGAGTTGAGATTCCCTTGTTATCAGGTGACAGGTATTCCTGTTGTCTTTGTTTCTGCACTTGAAGGAAAGGGACGAATCGCTGTTATGCGGCAGATTGTTGAAACGTATGAAAAATGGTGTTTGAGATTGCCTACAGCACGTCTTAATCGCTGGTTGCGGAAGGTATGGTTCCCCTATGGCAGTTGGTATTGCCGAATGTCTCTCCCTCCATCCCAACAGGATTTGTCAATTTTCATATATTAAAATGCATTAGAAGAACTTGAGAATCTTTTTGCGATGGACTGGTGGAGGCAACTTTATTTTTTTTCCCGATATTGATTGAAATCATGGGTGTAATTGATATCCTCTGCAGGTTATGAGCAGACATTCGTGGAAAGATCAGGCTGCTCAACCAAAAATTAAGTATTTCACTCAAGTCAAGGCTAGACCGCCTACTTTTGTTGCGTTTGTGAGTGGGAAGAACCAGTTATCTGATACAGATATAAGGTTCCTGACAAGATCATTAAAAGAAGACTTCGATATTGGTGGAATCCCCATCCGTATCACACAGCGGTCTGTGTTGAGATATGAACAAAGTAGAAAACAAAATACCAATGCCACAAATAGGCCATCTTCCAGAAAATCCACTGAGAAGATGATGTCTGACAAGAGAAACATAATTGCTCAAGAGAGCATTTGATTGAACAGCTTGTTTCTTGTCGTGGTGCCATGATAAGAAATACAAAAGGGGCATACCTCCGAAAAAAGGTGGGTAGAAAACTAGAAATCGAATCTCAATGGCCAAAATCTTGAGGAGAGGAAATTCTACTCTTGTTTTGGTGATATTCTCTATGATGCAAAAGTGACTGCAGAAACTATTGGCGATTTGGCTATCAAACTACAGCTCCTGCGAGGCTACGCCACCAAGTTTAAAAACATCATGGCGATGGGAAAAATATATGGGTATGTGTCGAACAATATGTACAGAGTTATATGTATCCGTGTGCTCATGTATTTACCGAACATGATATTGTTGGTATTCTTCAGAATAATTATTAACAAAATTGAACTTCGACAATGTCAATGAGCGATTTTTTGATTTAGAAGAGTGATTCTGTTTTTTTATTAACAGACGAAAACTGAGTGTATGCAATCAAACGTGAAGACAGCTTTTAAGCAAACAAGTTATACATAGACATCAAAAACAGATTCGTTTAATGAACTCTGCAGTGAAAAAAAGTGTAATTGGTGTGTATTCTCTATTAGTCGATGTTTAAAGATTTTATATTTTATGGATTTTCCATATAATGAAAAAGATCAAAATGATTAGTGACACTATATACACTTCTTATATTTTGTGCAGAGAAGGGAGTTATTTGTTCTTTGGTCGAGCATTGCTCCCCTCTTATAAGCTTCTTGAAAGTCATTGAGGCGTGTTGATGTTGGTGATGATGGTTATGCACAAAGTAGATAACATAAATTGCACATTTTTATCGAAATAGGTTGATACAAAACAATAATAGTGCATATAAACTTACATAGCCACAATCCATAGATAATATTTAAACTTAAGACCTAATTACAAGATAGTGGACCTTAAATCGTACCAAAAACTAAGTGAATCATCATCTTGCTTCGTCCATTTTCAGCTGTGAAAACACTTGGCTTGCATCAGTGTAATTCGATTCCATGTCTTCTGAGCCTTCAGGCATCTCGATGTCACTAAACGGGGTACTATAAGATGGTAAGCGGTTTATAACCATTGATGGAAGATTCATTGATACATCTGTCATGGTATCTCCATTCTGGTCACTGACAATCCTGTTAGGGCGTTGGAGTCGCAGTGCAAATTCCAAACTCCACGACACATCAAGCATATTCGGCCTATCTGTGGAATTTTCTTCTAGGCATTTCTGGAATATCTCTGCGTATTTCCTCAACGAGTTAGGATTGATTTTTCCCACCAAGAAAGGATCAATGGTTGTTTCAAGTAATCCTTTCTTTAGCTGTTCTAGGGCCCATTGAGGCAAGTTTACTTGTTCAGACGGAAGAGATACGTTAATCACTGGTCTTGCACATAGAACTTCAACCAGAACTACACCGAAAGAGTATACATCTGATTTCTGTGTTAATTGGGCACATAAAAGGTACTCAGGATCATAATATCCAAAGCTGCCTTTTACACCAGTACTAACATGAGTCTGATCAGGAGGACCTAGCTTTGAAAGCCCGAAATCAGATACCTTGGCTGTGTAATCTTCATCAAGTAGAATGTTGGTTGACTTCACATCTCTGTGAATGATTGATCCGTCCAAACAAGCATGAAGGTAATGCAACCCATTGGCTGCTCCGATACAAATTTCAAGCCTTTTCTCCCATGACAACTGGGATTCTGGCTTGTCGTAGTTGCCAGGACTATCATTAACCGTCTTGTAAAGATGCTCTCTTAAAGTCCCCTTGCCCATAAATTCATAAACAAGAATCATCTCAGGCCCTTCATCACAATACCCAATCAAGGATACAAGGTGGCGATGACGAAGTTTAGATAGCACATTTATCTCTGTATGAAATTCAGAAAGCCCCTGACCGTATCCTGTTTCACTTCTTTTTACGGCAACTTTCTTCCCACTCAAAATGCCACTATAAACTTTCCCAAATCCGCCCTCTCCAATAATGAACTTCGGATTGAAGTTTTTCGTTGCACGTTTAATAGCTGAGAAAGACAATCTCAAATCAAGGTTCAGATCATGAATAGAAGGATTGGAGGTTTTGTGAGTACTCTCCAAGTGTGAGAGCCCTCCATTTACCCCTACTAATTGGGACTCAGCCAACTGATCATAAGGCCCTGGTTTAGCCCTCCTCAAAACAAAGATCAAAACTGCAACTAAGACTATAATGACAATAGATCCTCCTATAGCTGCAGCTACAATTATACTCCAAGGCTTTTTGCTTTCGCTACCCGGCCTACTACCCCCTTGTAGCTCCATTATCTCTACCCCATTCAAGAAAGCAAGCTGGCGAGTTTGATCTTGGCCAACACCAATACTCATCAATCCAGAGTCATCAGATTCGACAGCAAAATCAATGTAAAATGGAGCAGCTAACTTATCAACATAGTCAAAAGGCCGAATACTCCTTTTGTAACTAGTATAAATATACAAATTAAAAGCATTTCCATTGGTAGAGTTGCTAATAATGTCACAAAAATGCACTCGAACGAAATGGGAAGCATTCTTGCTCACCTTGAACCTCCAAGTTATGTTGAAAAGATAACTGTCGGGACCATCCAACACCTTGGCACTGTTGTAAACTTGATTCGGAGCATCATATTCTTTTGCGCCTTGGGTTAGATAACTAAGAGGCGATCCAGGCCTTTCGACCTTTTTTGCAGTATTGTTAAAAAGCAAAAACGGATCGTCAGGAATCCAGTTTCTCCCTAGCGTATCATTAGAAAAACCCGTGATAGTTTCTCCTCCAACGTTAATCCGGTGAACTACTTGTAAAGAACCAGACAACAATCCGCTGAGTTGGGAATTTTTTTCTCCAGACGATGAAACATATGTAGTAGGATCACTGATGAAGTTGTCAGGAGCAAGAAACACTTCAATGGCAGTGATGAACGCTAACGAAGATTCTTGCAAAGGTTCAAACGTAATCCTAAACTTGCCCACGTTAAGAGAAACGAAGAACTCATGAATATCAGGCAATGAGGTATTTCTCCCCACGTTAAATTTCGACAAAAGTGGGAGTTCGCCAGAAGAAGCCGAGACATTAAACGAAGCATTGAAGATACTTTGATAAGAATCGACAAGGGGGTAGAAATGAAGGCGAAGAATGTAGATTCCAGATTGGTCTATATGAAGTTCATAAGATGATGTTTGTGTGATTACTCTGGATGTTTGGTAAAGAAGAGGTAAGGTTGAAGGTGGGTTGGGTTCAGAAACAGCGCTGCTTCCGCTGCCGGAGAAGCTGAATGAATTGCCGGGGATTACATCGCCGACGAAGTTGTGGCCGTTGACTGAGGTGGTTTGACTTGAACCACAGTTGATGAAGTATATATCAGGTACAGAGTATGATGATGAAGGTAATATAAAACAAGAGAAAGTAGTAATGAGAAATATGAGTATGTGAGGTAGTGTCTCCATTGATGATTTTGGTGTGGAGAGTCAATGGATGAAGCTTATCATTTTGAGTGATGATTAAGTTGAAAAGTATCCAACTAAATAATTGAAGCAGCTTCACAGACGACTTACCGTTGACTAGTACAAGTAGCCAAAGGAGAAGACTGGGATGTCAGTTTCACTTGCACAAGCCACAAGAGAATAATACATATTGCTAAGATATTAGGCTTAAATTATTCTCAATATATCATAGGCATTTTGCCCTCAAAATCACTATTCACTCTAAAATTTGATGGATGTAACAGAATAGGAACTAAATTACACCATTTAACACAGATCATTTTCACAACATTACAACTTTCAGAAACCAAAGTATACCAAGCTCCCAATTACTGGGATCATTTCAGCAATTAACTCAAAAATTGAAACTGCAACTTTTGCTAGTAAATAATGCATGCTATTTTCATACTAATCATTTGACCGCCTATTAATTGCAAAATATTGTTCCTTTTGTGTTTGGACATAAATAACAGGTGCCGATCATTTAATTCAAAAGTTTAACCAAAACATGTAAAAATGGTTAATTTAATTTTAAAATACTAATATTTTTTTTTTTTTTTTTTTTTTTTTTTTTTTTTTTGTAAATTAGCGATGAGGTGAGTATCGAACCCAGGATCTTCTGGTCACTGGCAAGAGCCTTTTTCCACTAGGCTAATTTTAAATACTAATATTTACTAATATTTAATAGTTTAGTTTTCTAATTTTGTCATATATTTTAAATCATCATCTGTTAATAATAATTCTAAGGTGAAAATAACACTTACAAAAATAGCTAATTTAATTTGAAATAATAATGATTAAATTAACATACATGTAGTTACAAACTTACACGGCACTTTCGATGATTATTAACAATTAATTTCATTTAAAAGTATGAAAAATTGGTTAACTTAATTTCAAAATAATATTTAATAATTAGTTCTAATTGTTAGTTTTACTTCTATAATTTTGCAAAAAAGAATGAAGATGCAAATAAATTTAATAAAAACGATAAAAACAAAGGAAGAAACAAAAAGACGTCGTCAAAATCGTTATGAAGACATAAATATATTTATATGTTGCGCGGATTCCAAACTCAATATATTTATACATTTAATTTAAAATAAATTTGTTAAAAATGGAATATAAAGGTTCATATATAGGAATTGAGCCACATATTCAATGCATATGAAACCGTTGTCCCTCCCGCAATGCATATGAGGCCTTAAACATAATATTTCGCATGCGAATTTTCAGTCATTTCATTGAGGAGATTAGTGATATTAGGATGGATGATAAAATACAGTAGAGTTTGATGATATTTTGCTTATGCATTAGAGTTTGAAGATAATAGTACTAATGTTAGGATGAAATGGAAATTATGAAGTGTATATAGATGATGGCCTAGGGGCTAGGGCTAGATGTAAATGATGGGCCAATGGATGGATAAAGAGATGATGGCCCAATGGACTTTCACTCTGGGCCAATCTATAGTTATGATGAAGAGGCCAAGAAGATCTAGGGCCTTTGTTAGCTGATGTAGGCACTGAAATTTGTAAAAACTGATAAATGAAGAATCCATAGAGAGGGAAAAGGTTGTAGACTTGTAGTGTACGCTCAATTAGGATTCACATGTCAATGGAAGATGTTATCATGGTGCTCAATTTTCATTTTACAGATCAATATTTACCATTACTTGTCAAAGAGAGAACCATGTTGAATTTAGGATTAGTAGTCGGGGACATTACTTACATTTTCCTAATATTATCAGTTAATCACTTATCTTTTAAATGATCCAGTTGATCACTCACCTTTTAAAATTATCTCAGTTGATCTATTGACTATTTTTTCAGCTGATCAACGTATGTGATGACCATTATTAAGGGGTTTTTTTTTGTATTTTCATGTGAAAATTAAGGGTTGGTTTTGAGTTTATTTCTAATTTTCAAAAAAAAATTGCTTAATTTCGATATGAAAAAAAATCCTTACTAATGATCATCACGTGCATTGATCGGGTGTTGACAGGTACCAATAATAACTAGTAAGAAATGAAATAGGATGATGCAGTTGCAAGTTGCAACTATTCTCTTTTCCTTTTTGCCAAAATAAAATATGAAACGGATCTGATCTTCCTAATATAGTAATATATCGCAGTGTATACAAGGGGTCCATTCATCATCTTTCTATATACAGCAAAATGTATTCCACACTGCATACAAAGCCTCCATACACTATTTTTTGCTTTAATATTGTTCCCTAAGCTAATCCATTACTTGAGTTTATAGTAACATCCAAATCTACCAATAAGAACTATCCCAACTCTAATCTTAGACTTCTTTTTATTTCCACTAACCTCATATCCAATTGGTTCTTTAAGAGAAGGCAACACCTATAGTAGTGGACCATTAACAACTTTTAAAGGAAAGATTGGGTAATTTATTTGTTGTACATTTAGGTTCGTATTTCGTGATTTTGGATCGTTTGTTATATTTTGTGTGTGCCTAATTCTTTGTTACATGTGTCTAACAATTTATGTTCATGTACATATATTATAAATTACTTTTTCAATTATAAACATAACAATTACCGTCTTAAATTGGTGATCATAATAAAAGGTACGGCTATGGAAGACAACAATCACTTATATTTATAAGATGATTTAGTCCATCATTATGTTTCAAAACGTTCTTGTCACATGTATTTCAAAATGTTCAAATCCATCAATCATTCGGTCGATATGTCGCCAACTATATATGACATGTGGTGAATTCGAATTTGAGGTGACTTCGATCATATTTTGCCTTTTTTTATCCCAAATCATATACTCTCATATTGGAATCTCGCGTATCGTACTTATTATTTGTGTCATATCGATAATAATATGTGATGGACTAGAACATTTTAAAATATAATTGATTAACAAAAACGTTTTATAATATAAATGATTGACTAAAAACATCATGTAAAGATAGGTGATTTTTAATTACCTACATTAACTCATATATAAAATGTAAACCACAATAGTCTCAAATCACCATGCACAATATTTTATATCTTCCTTTCGGCAAGGAAAGTTTAATTAAGTTAGTGGACCACACTAATATGTATATTAAGATATTGTTTAAGTACAATAATGAATTAAGTCCACAAACCAAAATCCAAATAGAATCTAGCTATATTTAGTAGTAAAAAGACAGATGAAGAAGATGATTCCAGAAATGAACAGGATAAGATGAGTTAATTACTCTTCTTTAGGTGGTCCAAATTAGTGTAACTGTTGTATTGTGTTACACGTAAATTTTGTTTAGATTAAAGAAATATTACTTCAATGAGTTTATAATAATAATGTCTTCTTTTACCTAAAAGGGTAACATGGATATATAATGTAGCCAATTCTTTATCTTCAACGTTGAATTCCGAACCCAAAATAAATTAACGTTCTTCTATAAATTAAACAAGTGGATAATATATAAACTCCGGAAGTATATAGTTGATGTTTTTGATAGTTCACTCTTGTGAACCATACCTTGCAAAATAGGGAGTATATATAACAAATTATTAGTCACTAATTAGCGTTTAATCATATTTCGATTATCTAATGTGTGAACACACAAGTAAAGACGTTATTTTTTATTTGGTGCTCTATGTCAATAAGATGATGATAGATAAAATCTTGAAGTCTGGATCGTTACGCATAAATTATAAGAATATATCGACCATATCAGAATTTGGATCGAACACCAATCTGGAAATATAATTAAAAAAACCTTGATGATAAAACATGGGTCATGGGCTCATGGCGGGATTGACCTTTGAAGAGTAGATATAAGAGAAGAGAGACTAATTGCATCATACGATCGATTGCATCATACTCTAAATTTAGCAATACGAATAAAATATATTTATAATAAGGCAAGTTACAACAATAACATAACTAGAAGTAACATGGAAATTGGAATATGCACTACTAAAGATCCCTTTACTCAGATTCAGATAAACTTGCAATTTAATATTATTTTCAAAGTAAATTTAAATAGTTAGAAGCATGCATGTAGAAATTAAAACTGAAGTCTTAAAACATTGGAGGTGGCATATATAATAATACTCCTATGATTATATATTCATTTAATAAATTTATTGGGTCTTCAGCTGATATATAAGCAGCTAATAATACGGTGTATATTATATGGTCCACCTTACCTATATTACCTATAATAGATTTATCAATATATAGTTGGGAGTTGTTCTTCTTAATCAAACCAATTAAGCAACACTCTTTTAAATCAATATTTCATTCACAATATAGTTGGGATTGTTCTTCTTATTAATCAAAACAATAATTAAACAACAATCTTTTAAATCATTATTTATTTCATTCTTTAATAAATTTTCAACAAAAGATATATCATTGAAAAAAACCTCATAATTTAATTTATCAATCACCATTTGAGATAAAATATAATTTGACCACAAACAACTTATTAATTGTAATTATGGAACATTATTACAACGAGATAGTTAAGAATGTAAACAAAGTTAATTCTCGTGAGGAGCAATAGTCCACACCTTAAAATTTTGAATGTTTTCTTATTTCAAATATACTGTAACTTTGAGTCATTCATCTATTCAGCAATATATATATAATTTATCAATCATCATCATTTTATTTGAGAAGTTTTTGTTAACATGTTGGGGAGTCTATGTTTTAATTCAATTGTTGTACGTAATACTCCCTTGCTCCGTCACTAAAAGATTGTCACATTTTGACTTTTGTTAGTCAAACGTTACAAAATTTGATCATGAATCTCATTAAACGATAAGAAATAATATAGTCATGTGGGACCTTGTTAGATTCGTCTTAATATATATTTTTGAAATATTAACTTTTTATAATTTTTTCGCATAGAATAATAAATATTTATGTTTTAAATCGTGTTTTGTTGACCACCAAAAGTCAAAAAGTGACAATCTTTTAGGGACGAAGGGAGTATATACTAATATCCATATTGGTATCTGCAGGGGGTGGGGTGGGTGAAGGGCAGGGGTTTGGGGATAGGGGTTGAGTGTATTAGGGGGGCGGTCGGGCATGTGGGTAGGGTATTTTAGAGAAGAAAGTTAAGGGAGCAAAATTAAAAATTATGTCATATAGGCTTTATCATGTTAAATTATTTTGAGACATATTTTACAATTTTAATAATTGTATATTTACTTCTTTGTCTTTGTATTAAATAAATTTGTGAATATTTTATAGTAATACGAGGAACAATCCTAAAAAGATGAGTAAACAGTATAACGTTCATCTAAGATAAATAGATCATGTCTTTCAAGTTTTACGTTGCTTTCTACCCCACCGTTTCAAACAAAGTTTTACATGAACATTCAATAAAAAAGCCATAACAAAAGGGAAGGGCACTACTACAATAAAATACCCCCTTCAATCCAAAATACCGTAATTGTCTTTGTATGATTGTCATATTAAATAAGAAAGTATCAATACATCCACACATAACACATTTACCTATATAACCTCATATTATTCTAAATATTTCACCTATCCATTACGTCGACACTTGTATAATAATGTAAATGAGGATATAAAAGGGGGAAAAATAAAAAATTATATTTGATTTGTGTAAAGTGACAATTATATTAAATTTTATTAAAATATTTTTAAAGACAATTATTTTGGATTGCAATGAGTAATACTCTATATTAAATTAATACTTTTATATCGACAAAAACGAGATCGATTATACTTACCAGAATAACATTCATTAGGTATAAAATAACCATTTTATTCGCTATAAATACTTTGAGAGAGAGGATTTGGATTAGTTTTCCACTCGAGCACTAAATATAAAGAAAAAGTCCGTTTAAAGCCCTCGCATTCACCAACTCGCGCCTAAAATACTCCAAATACTCTGTCTCTCCCCCCCCCCTCTCTCCCCACCGCCATATTCATCCATTTATATAATTTGATTAATTGAATCAACATATAAAAATCCCAGAAAACACTCCTACCCCATACACACACATACCATTTTTAGTTACTCCAAGCTTCACCAATTTCTCCTTTTCTATTAAAAAAACCAACACATATCTCTAACTTCAAAATACACTTCACTTATTTCTTCTATATCCAATTAACTATTCCTCCACTACTATTTCTATATTCAATACCATTTAGCTTCTCAATATTTTCTCCATCTTTTTCATTTACTAATTCAACATTTCTCATAGATCACATATAATAACACTTTCTTTAATTATAATTTTTAGTGCAAAGTTTTCTTGAGCTTTCTTGTTTCATTATTTCCATTTTCTATACCCAAGAAGATTTCGATTTTTTTTATATATATATATATAATTTTGGCTTTCTTGTAATAAGCAAGGTCTGTTTGCTTCTTGATCATGCTTAAAAAAATCAACTTTTCCTTAATATAATTTCATTGATTAGTCTTGTTGACCAAATCAAATCAAGTCGAGCCTTATTCAACGAACTATATGAGTTGATTCTGTTATCTGGGTTATATGAATATTACGTCTTCAAGTCGGTTTTGTTATCGTTGTTAGGGAAAATTTGCAGATTTTGTTCGGTGGAATCCAAGTTGAGTTGAGGTCGTTATCAGTGGGTTTTAGTAGTTGAGATTTGAAAAAGAAAGAAATTTAAAGCAGCCCAGAAAAACAAAGATACCATGAAAAGTGTTGGAGGGTGATCTTCATTTTAATTTTCTTGAAGAAAAAAACTGTTTTTTTTTTGTTTCTTTTTTTTGTAATTTTTTGCTTTGTTATTATTCACGTGAAGGTTTTTAGAAAATGCCTCATCGCGCAACATATCTTTTTCCAAGGCAATTTGATACACCTTCTAAGTTTGGTTTAGATCACGAGAAGAAAAGTGGACAAACCAGTAAGAGTTCTGATATTACAGCTATTGATGATGATGTGAAACGTTTGATATCGTCTGAGGATGTTCCTTCATATGCAAGTCAAAATCAAGAACACCAACATGGGCTTCGTCTCACGGGTGACAAGATTCACGGGAAACAGTTAGCCGCCTTTGTTAATTGGTTAGCTGAAAAGAAAAAGAAGGACAAATCAATAATTGTTCACAATCATCACGTGAAGATCACGTTGACTGAGGAAGAGGAAGAGGAAGAAGATGAAGAGTTTGATAATGGTAATGGTAATGATATTGACAATGAGGAGAAACGGCTATTGATTCCTCGACGACCTCAGTCACCGGCTGATCAGGCGGTGACAGCCCTGTCCCAACCTCAGCAAGAGGTGGTCGGCGCAGAGTTGGACATAGTTGATGTAGAGAAGCCAGTGCACGTGGTGGGTGGTTCGAGGTTTGGAATTGATAGACAGGTTTCTAACTTGAGGAGATTATCGAGTAGTGGTAGTAACTTTAGTGGATATGGATCGATTAAGGAGAAGGGGATTGAGAGACAAGTGTCTTTGCAGAGACTGTCTAGTGCTGGAAGTGGTTTGAGTTATGCTGGAAGTTTGTTTTCTGGGACAGCCACCACTCTTGATGGGGATTGGTCGTGTACTACTTTCGGAATCAAGGATTCGACTGCTGAGATTAGGGAACAAGAGGAGGAGGAAGTTGTGGAGATGGTGAGGAGGAGGAGGCCGGAAGTTTGTGTTGTTGGCAATGATAATAAGGTAAGTGAGGTGCAGAGGTTAAAGGAAAAGTATTGTCTGCAGCTTTCAGTTGCTAAGAGGCTGTCGGAACAAGCAACATTGGCTGCTGAGGAGCCTTTGCTTCTACAAGACTGTAAAAGCAGTCATGGTGGAGCATATGATGCTCAAACAGTTTCATATCGCCTTTGGGTATAGTTTCTTTTTCTATCTTCTTGCTTTGGTTAGTGATGAAACCGAGGTATCAGAAGCATATCAACAAACTTACTAATACAAAATCTTATTTGGTATAAACCCAGGCAAGTTCACATAGGATGCAACGCTATACCAAAACTAATAGTCCACATAAGATCAGAAATTCTGTTCTTTGTTTGAGGAAATTGCTTCCTTGAAGATAGTGATTAAATACGAGTAAGCTTAAATCATGATTAACTATATTGGGTACAGCTCTAATGCAAGTGATGCTGTGATGTTTCAGGTCAGTGGTTGCTTATCATATGCTGATAAGGTATCTGATGGGTTCTACAACATTTTGGGAATGAATCCTTACCTCTGGCTAATGTGCAATGAGTTTGAGGAAGGTAGACAAATGCCATCGTTGATGTCTCTAAAAGCGGTTGATCCAAGTGATACAACAATGGAGGTAGTTCTTGTTGATAGGCGTGGGGACTCACGAATTAGGGAGCTCGAGGATAGAGCACAAGAAATATATTTCTCTTCAGAAAATAAATTAGCACTAGCAGAGAAACTTGGAAAACTTGTAGCTGTTCATATGGGGTAGGTGTTAATATTGTTCTTCTCGTTGCTCTATGACAATTTTGTTTCTTGTAATAAGACTGTCAAGTTTGTGAATTTAAGGGGCTCTTTCCCGGTGGAGAAAGGCGACCTTCATGGAGGATGGACATTGGTTAGCAAAAGACTGAAGGATTTACAGAAGTGTGTTGTTCTCCCCATTGGTAGTCTTTCAATGGGACTTTGCAGGCATCGAGCTATTTTATTCAAGGTTCTTTTTCAATCATTAGTACTATATTCAGAAAAAGAGACTTGTCACTTATTTTCTTAAGATGTGTGGAAATCGATATAAAAATTCGATCTATCTTATTTCAGTCGTTGGTAGATATTTATATAGAGATCATTGTTTATGGTTTAACTGTGACAACTTAATATCATATCATGCTTCCAAATGTGCAGAAGTTGGCTGATTATGTGGGTTTGCCATGCCGGATCGCTCGTGGCTGTAAATACTGTGTTGGTGACCACAGATCTTCATGTCTTATCAAGATTGAGGATGAGAATAGATCTTCAAGGTTCCATAATATATCTACTTTCTACCTTCACTAAGTTCTATTATTTTGTAGTTAGGAATAAAATTATATTTTTGTGAGTACTAAGACCGCTATTATTCTGTCTGTTATACCCTAGAGGCTAGACGTTTTTTTAATTTTTTCTTGCGGGAATCATTATTTGCTGAAGTACATATAATTCCATTAGTTAAGTTATGGTAACTAGTTTGAACATCTCTCTGAGCTCATAATGATGACTATTAATCCTCTGCCGCATAAATAGGAATTCAACAAAAGAAAGAATGGATTCATGTAATGTTTTTTAGTAACAGATAAACTTAATAAATTAAATTGTTGAAGTAAAAACTTTTAGCAAATATGACTGCAGTCAAGTAACTTCGAATGACAGATTCCATTTTGGATTTTCCTTCTGTATATTTTTCATGCATCTGTTAGCTGACCTGCTGAGGTCAACTGTACTTCATTCAGTTTTACAGACACTATTGTAACTTGAGGCGCCATTGGAAAACCTGGATTTTGCAGAGGTGAGCTGCATATGGTATCTACCAATCATTCTGGCCTGATCTGCCGTGCATATACTTATATTTTCTGCTTGCATATACTTGTATTTTTTCTCATTCGTGGCTAAGAACACTAGTCATTTGTTTACATAACCTTTCTCATCAATCATAGAGCTATCTTTTAACGGTTGATGTCATCTGAACTTATGTGAGTATATGTTATCAGGGAATTCATAGTTGATCTTGTCGGGGAACCAGGAAGTATACATGGTCCAGATTCTTCAATCAACGGATGTGTCTCTTCTTCTGTTCCTTCACCATTTCAGATTTCTCACATCAAAGAATTCCGCCAGCCTTACGAAGAAGATATAATGATCTGTCAGCAGCAAGGACTAAAGTACTCCCCTTCTCCATTTAAACATAACATCGATTCAGGTATATATCCTTGAGTTTGCCACTGATTTTTTCTTAGAAGAAAATATGTAAATGAGACCATATCCTATATGGTACAAATGTTTCTTTGGTTTACTTTATGGTGAAGTTGATAAGTAACTTTTTCACTCGAAGTATCATCAAATGTAGTAGAGGAAACAACAACAAAAAGTATATATATCGAGGAAACGAGTTTACTTACAACTGGAATAAGGATTCAAATGTGTCCAATGGTTTGTATTCACTATTAATAGTCTCAAACTCTCAATATATTTCCATTCAATGAACATATATTTTTTAAAAAATAACATGAAAATCTTAGCGTAATTGAAATCTGCTTATGCTTTTTCATATTATTTTCACAGGCAGCAAGAAAGGAAGTGCCTCAGTTAAGAATTCCGCATATCCAAGTAATGCTCTATATAATCACGATAATCAAGCATCCACCGAGTCATCTGGAGGAGAAAAGATTAGCATCAGACCAACATTTAAGAGAGAAATTGTTGTGTCGGCAACTTCAGTTATAAACTCTGATGGTAAACAAACCCCCAAACTTGCCTATTATCACAAACCAGAGATGGTAGAGGTTAAAAATAAGGTCGACAGTGTGTCGAAATGTCATGGCGCAATAACACCAAGATACTTAACTCTTGAACCTTCCCTAGCTTCTGATTGGCTGGAAATCTCGTGGGATGAGTTACTCATCAAGGAGCGCATTGGAGCTGGTATTTTCCCGTCTGTTTTTCTTAGGTGACACTATATTCATTGTATACCTGAGGTCTGTTTTGATGAGATACATGTTGAACCTCTTACAGGCTCCTTTGGGACTGTTCATCGAGCTGACTGGCATGGATCAGTGAGTTCCATGTTCCATTTACATATAATTCCAAGAATAATACCTTGGGATACATTCAGATTCACTGGCTGATTGAGTCCACTATCATTGTCACAGGATGTAGCGGTCAAGGTCTTGAAATCCCAGGATTTCCTAGACGATCAGCTGAAGGAGTTTTTGAGAGAGGTAATTGTAGAATTACAATTTGTAATTTGAATAGTTTTTCTGAGAGGGATTGCACCTATCTATATGATTCAATTACATTTTTGTAATTAATCAATAATTGATTGAAGATACATGAACGAAAATACTATGGGAAACACAGGAAACTAGAACAATAGGCATAGAACAAATAGGAAAAGCATATAATATCAATTCTTAGAAATTTGACACTGTATCTTTCATGATGATCCTTTAAATGATTTCCATAAACCATGATATGTTGTGTGAAGGTTGCTATAATGAAGCGTGTACGTCATCCGAATGTGGTACTTTTCATGGGAGCGGTAACAAAGCGTCCGCATTTATCTATAGTGACAGAATACCTACCAAGGTAGTTCCATTCTGTTGTACTTCAAATAATATGTTTTTTACTATTCTCTATGGTAAGTCTCATAAAACCAATATTCTCGTGAACAGAGGCAGTCTATACCGCCTCATACACAAGCCAACTGCTGGAGAAATTCTAGATCAGAGAAGGCGTCTGCGAATGGCTCTCGATGTGGTTTGTTCTGCAACTTATTGATTTCCTTTCACTAGTTATCTTGTTTGAGTCAATTTATGGAGAAAAAATGTTCAAATGACCAAATCAGAAGCACTTTTCACATGCCCTCTGCAGGCTAAAGGAGTTAATTATCTTCATCGTCTTAACCCACCTATAGTTCATTGGGATCTCAAATCTCCTAATTTGTTGGTGGACAAAAATTGGACAGTAAAGGTATTCAATGTGCATATATATTTAGTTGGACATAGTTTCAGTTATCTTGATTTCAGATTGATATTAGTTTAAAATGATGATACAGGTTTGCGACTTTGGCCTGTCAAGATTCAAAGCAAATACATTCATATCATCAAAATCTGTCGCTGGAACAGTAATGATCTCCTCTCTTTCCTCCTCTTAGATGTGCATGAACATCAGTAGCTTGAGGAGTTACCACTATTTAGCTATACATTAGCTCATAAATCTTTTTGTTTTTTGTTTCAGCCTGAATGGATGGCTCCTGAGTTTCTGCGAGAGGAGCCTTCAAATGAGAAATCCGATGTATACAGTTTCGGAGTGATACTATGGGAACTTGTGACCATGCAACAGCCCTGGAATGGACTTAGCCCAGCTCAGGTTACTTCTTGTCGACCTCTGAAACCTTAAATCCTCATTCTTTTGTTTTACAATTATTCCCCGTCTGCACCCCCGGTGCATTGAACCCATAATCTTGAGGTCGTCAGAGCTCATGCAATTGCATATTCTCAGGTGGTTGGAGCTGTTGCTTTCCAAAACAGAAGACTCGCCATTCCGCAAAATACCCCACCTGTGTTGACATCTCTAATGGAATCCTGCTGGTCTGAGTAAGTATTTTTACTTGTGTATTTTTATGCCTGTACAACAACTACAGAAAATATACTCTCCTTTCCTCTTTTCACGTAGTATATTTTTTGATAAAAATCCAGAGAATTGCAGCTTAGAAAATCTAGGGATTGATTTTTTTTTACTAAGAATCAAAATAGGCTACCTTAATGTACCTTCTCCTACTTAGCACATCATGAACTTCGATTAATCGATCAGTGTATGTTATGCTGATTTAAGTACTTGTCTACTTGACCGTTACATTCTTACTATACTTATGAATCTGATGACATCTTGATATCCTTGCCAGCGACCCAACTCAGCGCCCTTCGTTTACAAGTATTGTGGAGACATTAAAAAAGTTACTCAAGTCTCCTCAGCATATGGCACAGAGCCGAGGGACATGAAACGTTGAGAACCATTTATCAAAAAGAATGAATAAGTTTCTTTCTACTGGTTTTGGAGAAGAAAGAAGCAGATTGTTGTGGTTTCTTTTTCTGAATCTTTAAGGCAAAAAGACACAAAATCTGTAGCCTAACAAATTTGATAAACGTTTAACATGTTCTACCACATCTGGGATCTGTAATAACTAAATAACTTACTCAACATTCATAACAACTATGGTGATAATAAGGATCAACAAATGAAGTGGATAATTATTAAATTAGTATGTATTTAACATGTTATGATATAACTAAGAAATAAAATATATAAACATATATATATATATTATTTGAATGATTAATGAACGTTAAAGTAATGAAGAAAATATATTAAAATGTTATTTTATTGATGTAAAATAGAGTTTTGGTGTTACCTAATTTTCTTAATTCATGTGTTGAACTGTAATTATTAGCAAGTTGATCTTAAAGTCAATTAAGAAAGTAGCATTTAATATATTTTCACCAAATATCATATTCTAAATATGTTTTGAGTATACTAACAATGCTTATTTTCTTGTCACCCCATATCTATCTTTCGAGTAAGTTTCATTCTTATTCTCGAAAGATGATAATGTCCATTTGAAATGAAAGGTTGTATAAAATTACTTTCATAATATGGAAGTACTCCCTACGTCCCTAAAAAGATTGTCACATTTTGACTTTTGTTAGTCAAAGATTACAAAATTTGATCATGAATTCCCATTAAACGATAAGAAATAATATACTCTTGTGGGACTTTGTTAGATTTGTCTCAATATATATTTTAAAATATTAACTTTTCAAAATCTTTTCGCATGTAGAATAATAGATATTTATGTTTTAAATCGTGTTTTGTTGACCACCAAAAGTCAAAATGTGACAATCTTTTAGGGACGGAGGGAGTAATAGCTAGTGAAAAGTCAATATTACTCTATTTGAAAATGTGTAAGGATAATGAAGTTTTATGCAACATCGTACTGGCGTTAAGTATAACACCTCTTTTTTTTCATAATTAGCGACGAGGTGAATTTCGAATTCAAATTTTTTTTGTCATTAACAAAAAACTTTTTACTAGACTATTTGATTAACTCGAAAAACACCTCACCTTAAATTGTTTTGGGAGAAAAATATCATTATGTGCAATCTATATATATCGATCAATATGATATGTGACAATTCATATCTGAAAATATTTTTATCCTACAAACTATAAAAATAGTGATAAAATATGACATGTTTTCAAATTCAACTCTTTCAAAGTATTTATTAGGCTTAATTTCGTAAAATCCATTAACAATATTTTGATGTAGGTATGTTTTTTATTTATCAAATAAGGATTATACTTCTTCATCTTTTCAATTTGTCCCTAAAACACGTTCTTTTGCCAAAATATAGTTAAAATTTTATTTAACACAAAGGGCAGTGCGGAATTTGATGAAAAAAATATTTTTGGGTTAATTTGGACACAAAAAAGATAAGAAAGATAAGAGTCTAACTTATTAATTGTACAAACAATACCCCCTCTATTTCCTTTTTTAAGAATTATTTACTTTCTTATGAAGTTTAATGAAAATTTGTACTTATCTTACAAACATAATTTTCCTTCTAATTTTCTTATTAAATTTGGTAAAATGGAATCTTAAAAAGTAAAATAGTACCTTTACATTTAAAATGACTAGTATGTCCCTTTTATTTGGAAATGGAGTAGGTAATGAAGTTTAGTTGGGGATATTATGATCATTTCAAACTTAAAATCACTATTATGGTGTGTGTAGTAAATCCCCTCGAAAAGAGATTTTATTTTATGAAAATGATCCTTGTGTTAACTGTTTAGGGTAACAACATAAGAGCATTCACACCAGTAGCTCTAAAATTTTCCTTATAATCTTTATCATTTAGTACCTTTATTATTTTTGGGAGAGTGTTTTAGTTTTTATTCTTTTTCAGTTTCCTCACTATATTCTCTATTCATTAAACACAAAAGATAACAGCTACCATTCTCACCAATCTCTGCACTCATTCACTATCACTTTCAACAAGCAAATCGATATGAGTCCGCTATAACAACTCCAATGCAAGATGACAGATGCAATTGACGAAATCACACATTGCTACAGAAGGGATACAAATCAAGTTGATTATTGCCACAAAGGAAAGCAATAATGCACTAACAATCATATTTTGGACTCTTAGAGTTCGGATTCTTTTACTCTAATAAAACGATTATAAATATCTTAAATCGCACAGAATAAATAACATTACCAAAAATTAACATTTAAATTAATTGAAATGAATAAAAATCAAAACAACTACAAGATTGTTATTTTTATTTTTTTACCACAAGATTGTTGCTCACTATAAATTAACACTCATCAATATTACTCCAACTTCAAAAACAAACTCCATCAAACCCTCCAATTATATAATCTGGACTCTGTCAACAATAGTTTGCAATGTGAAACAATTCAAATTTTTGGAGCAAAAGAATCCGATTAATGAAGGAAAATTACTTTGATTGGAAGATGGATGAAAATTGAAGATCTTTTATAGAAGAAGAAGAAAGATCAATAAAGAAAACAAAGTACCAGTAAAATAATAATGAGAGAAAAGAGGAAAGTGTTTTGGGGTTTGAGATAGAAACCCAAGATATAGGCATCCAAACCTGGTTCCTCAATTTTTTTTCGTGAGCCAGCCCACTATAAGGAATATGAAAAAGGTCTAATTTTTAACTTTTTCACTTCCCTATCCCAATATTTGCACTAAGAATGAATTTAAGTGGACTGCTGTGAATGCTCTAAGGTATTGACACTCATTAATCATTATCATTCATTCTTCCTTAAATGATAACACCACCATCAACTATTACCAACACCTTTACCACCATTCTCTACCATCGATAAAATGAGGGCCAAACGATAAAAAGAAGCGGAAGTAGAGAAAGTGGGCCTAGAAGTTTTAGAGAATGGCAACATAATCTTTTGTCCTCTTGTGAACCTTATAAAATCTGTTGCAAATAATAGAATAGAATGGCAACAAAGGGATTTACTATATACACCAGAACAGTGTTTTTAGGGTGTGTAATTACTATTTTATCCTTGAATTAACTTTCTCAAATATTACACTTCTAAATAAAGGAAGATATAAACGTTATTTAACACTGAAAAGTACTACTATTTTAGTGCATATAACAATTCAGCAAATAATCCCTTGTCACCCTCATAATTTAACACTCTACCAATACTATAGCAACTAATCATTTTTAAATTTTTTGACATCCTTTTCGAGAGACATTTGCCATCTTTTACCCTTTTTTGTATTTAAGATGAGACAGACTCGAGCTCTATTTATAGATAATAGAAGTTAAAAATCATGTTAAAAATAAAAGTTGTTTTTGGACAATTAGTTCTGGATAATTAGTTGGTCACAAAATTTGTTTTAAAAAAGAGAATAGTTAATTTTCAACATGAGTCTCACTTAACATTATTTTGCTTAGAATACCCACGTATGTAATTCAAAAATTAAATAACTCCTCCATGTCAAATTGTTACTTCACCACGTCATCAAATATTTGCAATTATTTTTACACTTCACAGTATTGAACACTTCATAAAATAGTTTCTTTCTCTCTACTCCAATATCAATAACATATACTCCATCATCTATAACCTTGAAAAATGTGCTGATTTTTTGTATCCAAATAAAAAGATCTAATTATAAATCTTGTAAATCAAAAAATTATTGATATAATTTATATTTTATTTTATATTATATCATATGCTAAAAAATAAACTAGTTTTAGTTTTGCATACTCTATTTCAAAAAATGGCCTTCACTCGACAACTTTTTATTCGATTACATGGAACAATTGAATTGTCCCCAACTACTTGTGACATGATATTATTCCTCAATTATTTTCTATTGTGGCAAAATTTGAGGAATGTCCCTTAATTATCCACTATTATAAGTAGTCTTATAGACAAATTGTAGCGTTAGAGAGAATGAAAAGATTAAACATAAAGTTTTATACTTGTCGTATCTAGTAACACCGCAATTGCCTACATATAACAATTTTTCGTACACATCAAACCAAAAGTGGTAAAATGATGGCGAGATTAGCCAATGATTACCATCACAACTCGTGAAAACGTGAGCCCCATCCATATATCCATTTTAATTTTCAAAAGGGATTTCCGAATTGAGGTGAAAGTTGGGATGGAGTTTTAAGTATGGTGGTGGTGATTTGTTGAAGAAAAAAAATGAAAGAGCCGTATATTGTCTTATCTTTATAAATTTAATACAATTTTTATTCATATGTGTAGTTTAGTATTTAGTCTTTTAAAAACAAAAATTAATGGGATAACTTGAGATAAATAATAAAGTTTAATCTTTGATTTGAGAAAAAATATTGGTTATAGTTGAAGGGCTCTTAGAAATTAAGCCTACTTATTATTTCAACACCAACTACACCCTCCAAAATCTCTCCCCCCGCCTCTCCGCTTCTTTTTCTAGTGATAGAAAGCGTGAGAAGGATTTCCAAGATACCCATAGTTGACTTTTTCCTCTCTCACTTCTTCAACTCTTGATTTTGACTTTTTTTTCTCTCCAAGTTCTTGAGCTATTTATATCTAGAATCATTGGTTTTTTATAAATCGTTGATTTTTATAGTAATGGAGTCAAGTATGGAGTTGGTGAGATCAATTGAGGCAGCTTTGGGAGTATCTTTTGGGGATGAAAAAATGGTGAAGGTGGTGCTGACTACGGGTTTGGCTGTGATCATAGGGTTGGTTTTAATTGTATGGAGGAAAATGGGAGAGGGAAGTAAGGATCATAAGCCAGTTGTGTTGCAAAAGGAGGTTGATTCGATGGTTGAGGAGGAGGAGGAGGAGTTGGAGGCTGGGAAGGTTAAGGTGACTGTGTTTTTTGGTACCCAAACTGGAACCGCTGAAGGATTTGCTAAGGTATGGTTTTTAAATGTTGGTACACTAATGTTGTTGTTTCAAGATTTGGGGTTTTGGGTTTTTGGGAATTGGTTGTTCTTGTTGAGATTGTAATCGGTGTTTGAGGAATCCGGATCCACTATGTTACACTCCGTTAATATCATGACAAGTCTCTTGTTTGTTTTAAAAGTGGATTTGAAAACTAAAGCACTTGTCATGATATCAATTTGTCATGATATTAATGAGTGTAGCATAGCGAGTCGCACAAGATGTAACAGAAGATCTATACCCGTGTTTGAGATGAGTTGTTGCTTCAAGATTGTGGCTTTTGTAGTTTTGGGATTTGGTTGATGTTATTGAGGTTGAAATTGGTGTTTGGGTTGACTTGTTGTTGATCCTTGGATTGGGATAGTTTTAAAATGTTTAGAGTATACCCTTTTGAACTTTATGATCCGAAATGATGCTATTTGGAATCAGAATAGAGATGCTTTTTTGCTTTTTTCTTCAGAATTTGGGCGAAACCCAGTTTTTTTACTTTATTATAGGAATCATTTTTACCTTTATATGTGGAATCAATCAGGAGAGCTGATATTTTAAGTGCCTGGGCTTTTGTTTGAGATAGTTCTGTATACTTGGGGGACCAGGGAAAATAATTATAGACACCTGGCAGATGACTTGTAGATTTCGAGTTACAATCTAAATGATGATCTGAATTCTTGGCTTCTACACCTAATTTTTCCAACTAAGTACCAGTTAGTTCTAGTTTTGTCACTGCTTTAGAGTCTAACATTGGTGTCAACTTGTTTCTACTTCGGTTATATTGTTATCATGTAGCGTTATATGCTATATTATGTAACACGTTACATCATGTTGTTAAAATAATATATGTTCTTATCTCATAGGCTCTTGCAGAAGAAATCAAGGCAAGATATGAGAAGGCAGTGGTAAAAGTAATAGACATGGTATGTATTATATAATTGGTTATGTTTATATTTTTATTTTTAAATGAAAGTCTCCGAAGTCATAAAATGCTGATACATTATTTATATTGGTTGGGACCATTTAGGACGATTATGCTGCTGATGACGATCAATACGAGCAAAAGTTGAAGAAAGAGGCCTTAACCTTTTTCATGGCCGCAACGTAAGATAGCTGATGTCCCTGGAATTTGCTTGAGTTTTTCTTAAGACTTTTATCCTATAACTTATCACGCTTGAATTTCTAGGATTTGAAGTTTTATACCTAATTTATGATCTCCCCTAGGCAAGCACTCCCAAAAGACTTTTGTTGTCTACAGAACATGTTGCATCTTAATTTTTTCTTTTGGAAAAGATAGCTACATATTTTGTCTGTCTCTAAACATATGAGCTTAACACAGCTATGGAGATGGAGAACCAACTGACAATGCTGCAAGATTTTACAAATGGTTTTCTGAAGTAAGTGTCACTTGAAATTATCTTTTATCCGGTTAAAATTTCAACTTCAAATTGGTTAAATTTTTTAGTCATCTTTAATGAAAATTCATCTGTTCTTCTCAGGGAGAACCAAGGGAACCCTGGCTTCAACATCTTACTTATGGAGTATTTGGCTTGGGGAATCGTCAGTATGAGCATTTCAACAAGGTAATAAATTTTTCTATACTCAGTATTTCAGTAATCTCTCCCCCATGTTAAATTTATTATCTCATTAGGTTCTTGTTGGAACAGATCGGCAAGGTCATCGATGAAAAACTAGATGAACAAGGTATGAAGGCTCTCTTATATTTGTACAATGTCATGTTCTAACCTGCTTGCAACTGGTCCAACTCAAGTGAGTCTGTGGTTCATCACATTGGAGGCATTGATACTCTTTCGTAGTTTGTGTGAATCTGACTATCTTCCTCTCTGCTAGTTGATGTCAAACAATTAGGATAATTTGTTTTGGAATCTTCTGTAGATCTTTGGTATAGTGTAGACATCTCGTGACATAATCTTCTCCCTCGATTATGTTCAGTTTCAGAGAACATCAATTGCACAATATTGATGCATCCAAAACAAATTTCATCACATCTAAGTTTTATCCATATTTATGTTCACTTTAGAACGATAAAGTGGAGTTCACCCGGTTTAATAATGTCATATGCTATATTCTAGTTCGACATTGAATTCAAATATGCATATATTAATCTAAATTAACAAAATATTCTGAAAGATGTTCTATTTGAATCGAATATTCGGTCCAAATTATAAATGAGTATATTTAAAACTTCCTAACCTAATTATATACTAGTAATTTTATTTGGCTACAACTTGAACAAAGAAGTCATATTGAATTTTAGAACATTCAAATTAGAATATTAATTTGAAAAATTCGAGTCTAAATACTAGAAGCACTATTCTTTGATGCATCTCCATGCCTAATTGCACATGTTACTTGTGCAAATATAGTGACATAATTTTCTCTCTTCAGTAATGTTATATTTAGATTGAATCAATTACATATGGTACTTATGCATATATAGTCAACCTCTTGCTTATGGTTTGATATTCAGGTGGAAAACGTATTGTTCCTCTTGGCCTTGGGGATGATGATCAGTGCATTGAAGATGATTTTACTGCCTGGTATCTAATTCTATATGGTCCTTCACCGTTGTGCTTTTTTGTTAAGCTACCATAGAAGCTGTATCAACTTTCGATGTTTGTGTATCAGGAAAGAGCAACTGTGGCCTGAGTTAGAGCAGATACTTCGAGGTGCAGATGATGTCAATACTCCAGCCACCCCTTACACTGCAGCAATTCCAGAGTATCGTGTAGTATTTTATGATTCTACAACAAATACTTTTGAAGATAGCTCTAGCATGTCCAATGGAAATGCTGTTTATGATATCCATCATCCGTGCAAGTATATACTTCAGTACAGTTTCATCTATTTTCCCTTACACTGTTTTGCTTTGCACTAAAAATCATTGTTCTCATGCTGAAGAGTTAATGTTGCTGTCCAAAAGGAGCTGCACAAACCTGAATCTGATCGTTCATGCATACACCTGGAGTTTGATATCTCAGGAACTGGCATCACGTAAGTAACTTAATCTGTTAACATATAGTTGTCATGTTGTCTTACTCCTTACTCTGTAAATACTTCATCGTTAGATATGAAACTGGTGATCATGTGGGTGTTTATGCTGAAAATGGTGATGAAACTGTTGAAGAAGCTGCGAACTTGCTTGGTCAACCTTTGGACTTGATTTTTTCTATACACACTGACAAAGATGATGGGACACCCATGGGAAGCTCTTTGGCACCACCTTTCCCTGGCCCATGCACCCTCCGGAGAGCCCTAGCTCATTATGCAGATCTTTTGAACCCTCCTAAAAAGGTATATTTAAATTACAATTGTGTGGATTGTGAACATCTCCACCCCACAATGCACTCATGACAAAACAGTCAAAGTATTCAAAATATCATGTTAGTATCTCATGATATGCACTTTTCAGGCTGCTTTGCTTGCGTTAGCAGCACATGCAAGTGAACCTGATGAAATTGAGAAGCTTAAGTTCCTGGCCTCACCTCAGGGCAAGGTAAAGTTGGATTTTGTTTTCTTCCCTTTATTTTGTTTTGCGTGTGTATTAGCACATCACTTTACCATATTGATGCCCACAATGTTCAAATAGCTCATAATGCTCTTTGTACTATCTCCACGTAATGTTATTTTTGCTCGGGGGGGGGGGGGGGGGGGTGGAGAGTTGTCGGCGTCATGAGAGAAAACGAAAAAACAATCGACTAATAGCTGTTGCATACTATGATTTGAATACTCATTACCAAGTTTTGATTTGGAAAAATGATCCATAGCAGATTCTTTTTTTCTCTTTATCGTGTCATCCAAGATACTAAATTCATGACTTCCCTGGTTTATTACACAAGAAGCTAATGAGCATATGTTTTATTCTTCATTTACTAGGTAGCTTAAACATTTACGTAAATTTACTCTTTTTTGTGCATTGTTAATAAGCCGTGGATTATATTTTTAATTCTCTTTCTATATATACAGTGTTTCAAATAGTTCATCATGTCGTAGGCACTATAGCCCCAATTAACTGGTGTGCTATTTTGTGCTTTGCCCACTAAGAACGCTATGTTTCAGGAAGCAAAATATAATGGCCATAGTTCTTTTCTTTTCCAGGATGAGTATTCACAGTGGGTGGTTGTAAGCCAAAGAAGTATTCTCGAAGTGATGGCTGAGTTTCCTTCGGCAAAGCCTCCACTTGGTGTATTTTTTGCAGCAGTTGTTCCTAGGTTACAGCCACGATATTATTCTATCTCATCCTCACCTAGGTAACTGTTCCCTATGTAACCCGTGTATGTCATCTGAAAGTGAAGTTGGTAGGCTAATGCAGTTACACAAACACTTGCAGATTTTCCCCCAATAGGGTCCATGTGACTAGTGCACTTGTTTATGGCCCAAGTCCCACCGGCCGAATTCACAAAGGTGTATGTTCAACTTGGATGAAGGTTTGTGAAAGTTCTCCCATTTTTAAGTAATTATTTTACTACATCTAGCTGCCCTAGTTGGCTTGGTGGTCAATCATTTCCATAATAAGTTGTGATTCTCCTGCAATGTCAAATTTGATCAGAATTCTGTGCCTTTGGAGCGAAGTTCGGAATGTAGCTCGGCACCAATCTATATCAGGACATCAAATTTCAGATTACCGGCAGACCCTTCAACTCCAATTGTCATGATTGGACCCGGCACTGGGTTGGCACCTTTTCGAGGATTTCTACAGGTAAAAGTTAGCTTTGATGAGATTTTAATTATGCCTACATTTCAAATATGTAAGCATGTGATCCACTTTTCAGGAACGATTAGCCCTCAAGGAAGAAGGTGCTCAACTTGGTCCAGCTCTTCTGTTTTTTGGTTGTAGAAATCGGCAAATGGTCAGTAGCACTTTTATTTGCGACTCTATGTTTAATAAAGTTATCTCTTCCCTGAAAGTTCTATTCAATATCTGTTTAAAGGATTTTATATATGAAGAAGAACTACAAAATTTTGTGGATCAAGGCGTAATATCAGAGCTGATTGTTGCTTTCTCAAGGGAGGGTCAACAAAAGGAGTATGTTCAACATAAGATGATTGCTAAGGTATATAATTATTATAGTAAGGTCATCTTCTCGACTAGAGATGTGGCAGTCATCTGAATAAGTATTCATCTCGTTCCTCTTGCAGGCTGATCAAGTATGGAGTCTAATTTCCCATAATGGTTATCTTTATGTATGTGGGGATGCCAAAGGCATGGCTCGAGACGTCCATCGTACTCTTCATACTATTGTTCAAGAGCAGGTATATTGTTTCACCCTCTTTTCCTGCCTGGTTCTTTATGTAGGCAATTTTGTCCAACAACAAAGAAAGAAACACGAGAACAATCATGTTTTTTTCCCTGTGGGATGTGACCACTGGTGCTCCTAAACATGGACTCCCGAGCCTTTATATTAGAATGATGTTCACGAATCCTCATGGTTATGCATTAGAAATTTATGGTATAGTGAGCAGAAGATTAAATTTTTATTGGATGAAGAATTTCACATAATTATGTTTATGTCGTCTGTCTCCACTCTATCATTTGGGCAATTTGCTTCCTAGCATTTTGAACCTTGGGGAAAGGAACCAACAAAAAACAAAATATTGTTTCTGCATTTCATGATAGCGTGATCGCTATATTCAATACTAAATTATGCTGCAAAACACGAAGAGTAGATAATTGCGAGAAAGCCTCCCAACTTATTCTATGATCATTAAGGAGAAGTTCATTTGACATTCTAATTAGAGTGATTTGATCCTATGTAGTCTGCCCTGTTGTTGCCCCATTCCTTAATCCAAATGTTCGCTCATATTTGAATTCAGGAAAAGGTGGACTCCACTAAAGCAGAAGCAACTGTGAAGAAACTACAGATGGATGGGAGATATCTGAGGGACGTGTGGTAATAATAGTCGCGTATCTGGTCTTTACAGGATTAATCTTGTTATTAGCGCTCGGATATTCTCTCCTCTATACCAAAGTTTATCTTTTACAAATACATGTCTATTAATTTGGGTACTAGCATCTACCAAAGGGTGATTTTAGTAGTATAGTTCTGAACTAAATTTGCAGGTCTCTGTAATAGGCTTGTCGTGCTCATCTATATGTGCTAGAGGTTCTCGTTTATTAGTACACCATTCGTTCGTGTTTGTAACAATGGTGAGATGACGCATGTAAGTAGGCTATACAACTAGTATTGTGGATCAGGTGTACAAACTAAAGATATGATGGTTTGGGTTATATAAATTATACTTGAGAATCCTATATTTGTTAGAAGATGCAGTCTATCATGTGAAGTTGATGCTCGTCCTCCATTGCTATTTGATCGTGTAGTAGTGGGGCTCGGGGATGTTTTTTCTAGTTCAAAACGAGACCATTTTTTGCAAAGATGGTTTACTGTTGAAAATAGGAAGTTACTACATTGCATGTCTTGTTAGTTGTTACAAGGAATCATATCCAATATATTGGTTTTGATCTAATTTATTACTAACTCCAATTTTGCAGAACTAATATTTTCATATTTTTAACAAAGTATACTGTCAAACAATACATTAAAAAAAATGGAGAGAGCATTATCTACCTACTTTAGTTGGTATAACCGTATAAGGATGTTCACTTGGAGATATAGAGTTTTATACTCAATTTTCTCTCCATTCAATTGTCTCTTATTTAATTAATCAAATAAGAATCAAGGAACTCATCACAACCAAACATCTATTAGAAAAGAGGATGAATGTAATAGCACAAACAAGCGACATTATGCTTCTGTTCAAACCAGAAGAAACACCCCAACTAAATGGAGTTTTAACCGATTTCGCTGAAAAAATAAATTTAAACAAAAAGTCAAAAGCTTACAAAAATTAATTGGTGTCCGATTTTGAAAATAGAACCAAAACCGCCGGAATTAAAGAAATTAATTTGTTTTAGTTTTGTCATAAACCAAACTGAAAACAACCTAACGGTTATGGAAATTTAATTTTTTATAACCTAATGTTCATAAATTTCTTACATGCATCAAAACGTGTTAATTTCAGTATTTAATGGTGCGCATGATTTAAATGAACTATTCTAAGAAGAAACAAATCTTAAAAATGTGCCAAAATAAGAATACATGGAAATTTCTTATATACCGGAGGTCTTTTTTCCGGTACCATACCGGACTATAAATCTGGACCCTTGAATAACAATGAACAGCTGAGATTGATAATTAATCTAATTCATATTTAACCACAGTTAGTAATAAACTTGAAAAATCTCAATTA